>JAQGBS010001446.1:0-15713 GCA_034698545.1 Acrobeloides obliquus
AAAATGTATTTGCTGCCTAAATTTTTATTTTTTAAATCATTTTCTGTTTTCTTATGGCAGAAGAATAGAGATGGACCTAGTTTTTCCCAAAATTATGCCTTAGGCGTTATGCCTTAAGCCTTAGGTCTTAAGAGACGATATCTTGACTTTTCGAATCAATTCAATATAACGGAAAGCACAGTAAAAAAGTTTTTCCATTTTCATTGAAACCAACGTATACCCCCGTTTTTGAGGTCGCTGAACACGAATTTGAAGTACTTTTTTCGATTTGACTTATAGTTTTTGAGATACAACATATGGGCCTTATACAGATATGCCAAAAGGTCCTAAATGAAACAATAGGCACGGCGCACCAAAGTTGAAAATTTTTTGAAATGCACAATAAAAGGCCTGTAAAATTTAACCTAAATCATTTTTGTTAACTTTTGCAATATATTTTTTAATAAGTTCGAAAATTTTGACACTTACCAATTTCGTCAACTCAGACGACCAAGTATTTGTGGTAATAATCCTCTCTCTTGGAACCCAATGTTCATAGATTCTCACAAGTTGTGCTATAGCCGCCAAGCCTTCGTCTGATGACTCACCACCGATTAGGACTCTATCTGGATTCGCCAAATCTACGATAGCGGTGCCTTCAGCCAAAAATTCGGGGTTCGAAAGGACCTAATTTGTATAGAAAAATGAATTTTGAACAAACAATTCTACTTGAAAATGTAGCTTTTGATCATGTGCTTGGGCTTCTTTCAAAATGTGCAGAATACTCTGAGCTGCTTTGACGGGCACAGTACTTTTTTCAACGACTATTTTTGGGCCTTGAGCATATTTGGCGATCGTTCGAGCCACGGATTCCACATGTTTTAAATCTGGTGCCATGCCCTAAAGTTGGCGATAAAAATCATTTTCTGAAGAGAAACGAAAATTTTGGCCCACATGGCCTAGTAGATAAGAAGTCGGATGATGTTCCAATGAAGGGTCAGGTTTGATCCCATTCGGAATGTTTTCATTTTGTATCATTCAAAATTGATAAAAAATTTGCATATGAGTATTTAAATTTTGAAAATTATCAAACTGACGTTTTTCAAAAATTGTATAAAAAAATAATTTTTCACTAATTTTTATGAAAAAAATATATCACTTTCGTGTGCCTATCATAAAAATACCCAGATGCAAAAATTTTCATCAATCTTGAATTCTGAAAAAGAAATTTCTCATAGCGGCATCGAACCTGCATCACCAATGCGGTTCAAAATCATTAAGCGTTCTAACGACTTGACTATGGCTTCAAAATTTCGAACCTTGCTTGAATGGTCTATATATTTAAAGATCAATTTGATTTTTAAAGGGCGCAAACTTTTTTTAGAGAATTCTTTGCACATACTTGCGGGATCACCAAACAACGAAGTGGGCTCGAGCTCTACTGATGATCCGAGTCAAGAAAAACCGATATCCCGATATTACAGAGGCATCAAGCGCTCGCCATTCGAAGCGATTTACGGAAAGAAGATGGTGCTAGCGAATGAAGATGGAAATTTCCCAACCGATGAAGACAGAGTATTTAATGATGAGGAGAACGAAGAAAACGAGTTAGAATTTTTAGGGGTTGTTCTCTATTAATAAGTTTTAATTTTATAAGAGCCCATCAAAATTTCAAGACTGGAGCAAAACTGTGAAAGAGGCTTCTCAGGCCGATCCAGATTATTATCCGCCGGAAGATGAAGTGAGTGGCGATGAAAACAACAACGAAAATCCGAAAGAAGCAAATTTCTCAAATATCGAGGTACTGCAGCGACGTGACCAAAACATACAGATACAAAGAGCCGGAGCGCGAGAAGGGCAGAAAGAACAGGCGCAAAAGATGTTAGAGAATTCGAAACGAAGGTGTTATTAAAGTAATTTATCCCGTTATCTTTGTCTAATTAAGGTATGCGCCAATGGAAATCGGGAAGACAGTTCGCCTGCCGATCGACTCGGTTGATCGTCCCAATATTGGCCATCCGAATCTGCTGGATGTGTCATAGAGATAGGCAATGGATTTTACAAAAATTGGTACGAAAAGCGTTGTTCTTTCGCATCGATTTACTCGAAGCTAGCTTGAGCCATGCGAAAAAGATTTCATTTCACGAGACGATGTACCGGATATGGAAAATTTGTTTAGAACTGCCGTGGGAGCTGATTCAGTAATTGGGACTCAGGGTAGATCATTTTTTGAGTATGGATTGAAAATACGTATTTTTAGAACATAAGCATTGTAGTTGCACTGGTGGCTACACAACATAAAAGTATACGTGCAAGAAGGCAGAGATGAAGTGTAATAGCCGATGCCATCATAGCAGAACATGATAAGTGGCATACTTTTATCATCATGTGCTTTGTAAATTTTATTTTGTTGAATTTTCATGTCTTTTTGAATTGTGATAATGATGTATTTTATGTTCTCGTTTTGAATAAAATCACGTATCTGACTTAAAACCATGTAAATTATAATTTGATACCAATGTTCAAAATTGGCTTGCGATTTTGAACATTCATTTGGATATTCAATATCGGCTAGCGAAAGTTGAATATTCAATTAGGCTAGGTGATTCAGAATCGGCTACAACATATATACCCTGATTCAGTAGCGTAATTTCAGCCACCGGGTAGGGGGCGCTTGAAAATTTTCGATTCATAGGTCTGAATTTTTAATTTTTAAAGGAGAAAATCATAAGAGGGGGCCATTATGTATTAAAAAAAATAACCTCCCAAAGCTCCCTTCATAATACGCCACTGCCTTGATTATTTTTAAAATTTTTTATTTTACCTTTCCTCTTCCATACATTTTCGTCGGCGTATTTACAGAAATAAAGATCAAATCGGCTTCTTCAATGGCTTTTGGGATATCATGAGAAAAGAATAAATTCTTGCCGCGGCACTGTTTTACAATTTCGTCGAGTCCGGGCTGAAAAAACATTTTTCGAAAAAAATTTTTATTTCAAACTTCACCTCATAGATGGGCAAATCATCCGAGTTCCACTCTTTAATTTTTTCTTTATTCAAATCCACAACAGTGACCTTGATTTCGGGACATTTTAGAGCAATCATGGCACAAGTTGGGCCTCCGACATATCCAGCACCGACACATATGATTTTTTCGACCTAAATTGTTTTGATGTAGAGTAACTAGAGAATATACATGACTTTTAGGCTGCGGTCAAGATGTCAAAAAGTTATCAAAAAAGTTGTCAAAATGTTGTCAAAATCAAACAAATTGCTTGAAAATTATCTTGACAACATTTTTTGACAACTTTTGAATTTTTTGACTTTTTGACAACATTTTGACAACTTTTTTGACATGCTTAACCGCAACCTTAAGAGCACTCCCCTCAGTACCCTACCAAAAACCATTTTTAATCATTTTTACTAAAAAATATCATAGTCTATTTCATTGAATGATTTCAAAAAGTTCGCCCACAGAATTCGTTAGTCGGTCATTGCCAGAACGTCCGATCTGAAAAGCTAAGCAACGTTGGACCAGGTTCGATTCTCAGAGGACTAAATTTTGTATTTAAAACAAAGGCCTTGATAGAATCCAACATTGGGAAGGAACCCTCCGCATAAAGTTGGATCACGGAATCGTGTAGATTGAAGTGGGCTGAGTATTTTTTACAAATCATATAGTATATTAAAGTCACTTAGTTTCCGAGATACGGCCTTTGGAAGTAGGGAGTTCATGATCAGAGAGGTAGCCGGGGGCCACTTTCTTGTGAAATTTGCGGTCACGGTCATTTTTCAAAGTTTTTGAGTTTTTCGCTTTAAACTATAGATTTTGATATGGAGAATTAGAGGCAATAATATTTTTTGCTATTTCGACTGTTTTGAAGATATATACTATCTTTTTTACATATACCTTTTTTACATGCTGTTTTTGGTATAAAATCAAAAAGTTATGTCAAACTTTATTTTTTATATAGTGACATAATATTTTATGTAAATTATATTATTGCTCTATATCTCTGAAATAATTATTGAGTGATTTTATAGCAAATTTTTATATAAAGGAGGTATATTTTTAAGTTTTTTGTTTATACCTTGCACATGAAAAAATGGGGTATATTGCAATTCTACACCTTAGTCGCTTTAAATCCTCGTAGGAATTGACTTAAAAGATGGTTGACCACTCATGAGAAAGCTGTGAATCTGCTCAACAACAGTTTTTATAAAGACACCTATAGAAGGTTTTCGCTTCAATAAAAAGTTATTCGCACACCTTTGATAACATCTCTGATTTTTCTCCTGGTCTATGACAAATCGGTATTTTTGATCCGGTTAAAAGGGGTTTCAGCCAAAGCGATCTTACAAAAAAGTTGTAGCTCATAAACCCAGAAATTTTTGGTATATGGGTGTGTTATGTTTGAACACTAGTTTTTGGTTTACAGCGAATTTCTTATTGAAAAATTGTATTTTTTGACACTTTTAGCGTTTCAAGACCTAAAACATATGTTAGCTTAATTGTTTGTTGCCCAAAGATCGTTTCAATACATCAACTGTTTTCCTGAATCAGGGTCAGGGAAGCATTTTCATGGTTCAGAAATGTGGGCAATAGATTCCTCGCAAAAGTTGTTGAAAAGTTATCGAAAAGTTTTCGACAACCTACACTCGTGAGTGTCCCTTGTGAGTCACTCAAATTTTGTTTTTGATATTCCTTGAAAATCGACGATCCCCCGAACGTGGGATCTAGTTTTTTAGTAAATAGAGATCATAATAAAACTTTCTGTGCAACTATTTTTTCGAGTTTTTGCAAAACTTTTTTCAAGGGTGGTGTGCCCCTCCCACTGGGGACTACACTCACAAAATCTCTCTAAGTTAATCCCTGTATTTTCGGGGGTTAACCCCCGAAAAAACAGGGTTCTTTAAAAAACTCGATTTAACGACCCCCTGGTGGTGTCACTATATGGAGAGTTGACTATAACCTTACATATCTAGAAGGCGAATAAATTGAATATTTCTTTGATCAGTGCTGTTACTTTCATAAGTTGCTGGCGACCTTAATATTGTGATATGTTCAGGCACATCTTCTCGTTTTGCCGGACTTTCACTTTCAGATATGCCTAGGCATCTTTGAAACTTTCAGATATGCCGGACTTTCAGATATGACGGTAACATATAGAATACTCCCACTGTGGGCTACACAGTGGGTGTATTCTTCTAAAAATTTTTGACGAATAAAAAAACTCGTTCAGATTTGGAGTTTCCATGGCCGATTCTTCAAGAAAATGTGGTTAATCCATCGAAATTGCCTGCAAAATGACCGAATTAGAAAAAAGCGGTACTTATATAGAATACACCTGACACTACCGCCTTTTTCTAACTCGTCATTTTGCAGGCAATTTTGATGAGTTAACCACATTTTCTTGAAGAATCGGCCATGGAAATTCCAAATCAGAACGAGTTTTTTTAGAAATTTGTCAAAAAATTTTTAGAATAGCCCACTGTGTAGCCCACAATGTGCGTATTCTATATAAGGCTGCGCGCTAAACGTCTCGAACAGGTGGTTTGAGACGCTAAACGTCTCGAATTGCTGTTCGAGATGTTTAGCGTCTTGGTTTAGTTATTGTTTCTAGGGGTAAGTTTATGCGAAGAATTTTGCGCGCATTCCGGAACCCTGGAAATGCTTCCCTGAAACTGATTCAGGGAAAAGTTGGTTTTTGAAAATGCGAACCATTTTCGTTCCAAAAATATAAGTTTCCCTGAATCAGTGTCAGAGAAGCATTTTCATGGCTCGGTGATACGCACAATCGATTCCCAACATAAAATTACCCCTATAGAGGTCATTTTTAGAACAATACATTTTCGTATCTCAAAAAATCACAAAAACCCACTTTTTTTTTCATGCCCTGTATTTTAGTGTAATACAAAGGTCACAATTGAATAATAATGATAGGCCAAAATTTTTCGTCGAATTTTAAGGGAGATTTGTTTTAGCAACTTTTTTGAATCGCTAAAAATAAAGACTGAACCTGGGACTCAGCGTTGCTTAACTTGCAAGATCGGACGGTCTGGCAATCACCGACCAACGAAATTTGTGGGCGAACTTTTTGAAATCATTCAGTGAAACAGACTATAATTATTTTTATCAAAAATTTTTGCTTTTAGGGGCGGGTGACTTTGATCACTTTCTAAAATTATTATTTTTTCTACATTAACGAATTTTTTCAAAATTAAAATGTTTTTACTACCTGTTGAACAAAATTGGCCATGATTGTGTGGCAAGAGAGGTACGAGAATCTAAATAACATTCGAATAAATTTTTGATAGACAAATGATGATTTTTGGTAAACACGCAATTAATTAAGTATGGGGGGGGAGAATTTGATGTTTATGATACAATTGTAGAGATAGGTCGAAAATAGGATTACCATAAGACAGAGTAATCAAATTAAGAGAAAGTTCTTTAAAAAAAGTTTGGGTAATAAGAATTTTTTTCAGCAAAATCATTGCTTAATTTAAAAACTGGAATTTTAGTTCTAGGATTTTTCAAATCACTTATTTCAAATCGGACTTTTCAAATGACACCTTAAAAACTGGAATTTTTTTCAAAAAATTGTCTTCCGATTGAATTTGTTCGGTAGATACTAGATTGTAGAGGAGGAGACAAGTGGAGCCATGGCAATGGTAAAAATAAGAGCCATTATAAATAAGGCTGCCAGTGCCAGAGGCTAGGTAGTCAACATATATCTAAAAAATAAAATTTTTATTTGCAATTGGAGTACCTTCCTAGTAAGCCTGGGCCTAAACCTAAGCCTTTTTACTCCCAACTATTTTATAAAAAATTACTTAATTTCCCACTTTTTGATAAGTTCAAACCCACTTAGTTTGCTGCTTCTTATTCATCAATTGCCTCTCATCTTCATATCATACAAAACTGGTGAAGCAAAATCGTCAGTAATCTACCGCTTTTATGATCATCTATCATCCAATGGCGAAGCAACCCTCATCCACGACCCAACTTTTCCATATTGCGATTTGGCATGTAAAACTGAAGCGTTTAGTCGACATTCTAAAAATTTACATTTTCAAAAAATAATAAATATTGAATGACACCTCGTTTTTAAAATGACACCTTGTTTGTTATATTCTAATGTAGGTAGCCCTGTATATCGAGGTTAAGTAGTATAGCCTTCGGTAGTCATGTTGATAAAGGTTTCATTGATAGCTAAAACTTTTTTAGCTAAACTCTCAACCTAGCATATTATTATAGAAATTCCGCAGTGAGAAAAAGTTTTCATCCATGGTGAACTGTCGAGCGCCTCATTTTTCACTCAAATGGTCGAGGTTCGAAATCGCCAGGGTTTAATTTTATTTGACCGATTTAAAAAAGTTGTTGAAAGAAAACCCTATAAAATTGGTCATAGAATTTTTGCCTATTATTTTTTCTTTTGAAACACTATCCAAAATTGATGGCATAGTGATTTTAATTTATAAATTTCGAATTTCGACCCCAAAATTTCGATTCCGAGGTTTCGGATTTCGAAAATCGAAGCGAATATCTAAAAAACTTAAGGGTCCCCCAATGTTTTTGCCAACAATTTTTGAAATTCTTTTGAAAATCATAATGGTCTCCAATATCATTTTTCACCAGAGACCTCCAACATTTGTACATTATTTTTACTAAAAATACTCAAAATTGTAATTTTTCATCAAAATTCATTATTTTTCGTCAATAATTATCATTTTAAGAGCATTTTCAGCTTAAAAATGGCAATTTCCTATGAAATTTTCGAAAATTTTGATTTCGAAATTTCGACCCCGATTTCGATTCGACCAAAATTTCGATTTCGACCTTTCTGATTACGACGCACCACCAGCTAATCAAATGGTAAATTTTTCTTTCCTCCGGTACTAGGCGGGGAATCGATTGCGGGCACTCCCGGACCGTGAAAACGCTTCTTTGACCCTGATCCAGGAAAGGAATCGGTGTATTGAAGCAAAAATCAATTTTGGTTTTTCTCCTTGAATCAGGGTCAAAGAAGCGTTTTTAAAGTTCGGGAATGCGCGCAATCAATTCCCCGCATAAAATTACCCCTAGAGAGTCACTTGTTAAAAATTTTTTTAAATTTTTTAAATCGAAAAAAAATTTTGCACGAGCTAGGAGTTGAACTCAGATTTATTGTGGTGTAGGCTTTTCCACTGCACCACAGAGGCGTAGTTTTCTATTCAAACTTAGATCGACTTTGTTCGTTTTACAAAAGGTATGTTTTTTATTTTTTGACCTTTTTGAGTCTTGACTTCAAAGCTTCGTACCTCCTCAGGAACCTATATTCATAGAGCCATGATGGGGGTATTCCTGAAAGGTCTTGCAATGCCCTTCAATAATAAACACTAATGGTCAGAACTTTTTAGCCGATCTGTATACCCAAAAATGACGTTTTTTGATAAACATTTCATTTTCTGTCCCAAGTTAGAGTTTTTTATGCGGTTTTTTGCTTTATTTTAAAGTTTAATGTATATTAATGATGTTTAAATTCAAATTTAAACATCGACGAAGAGCAGCGGTCCGAACACAGATCCTTACGGGACACGCAAGGATCCGACGTAATCTCAAAGGTTCAACTTTCGGTTCTTCCAACGCGGACTTTGTAGGACCAGTTCAGCAAATAGGAAGACATTAGTTTTAGCCAGTTCGGTGTGTACACATAAGTACTCGTGAGTTGAACACATTGAGCCGAAAATTTTCTTTTATCGTGAATAACAAATCTATAAAGGAAACAATTCAGTTGTTTTGTTTGAAGTATTTTAAAATATTTGGTAATTTTATATTAAAAGCTTTGAAATACAGGAAGGCTGGAAATAACGTGTTTTTGTTTGAAAAAGAGTTTTATGCAAATTAAACTCGAGAAGTGAAGAGTTTCATGAATTTTTGATGCTCTTCAAGATGAGCATAAAGAAAAAAATTTATTGACCCATTTAATGTAGGTAAAAATTCGATTTACTGAACGTGTTCAAAGCTCTTTGGTAAATCGGTCTAGTTTCTCGCATGAATTGATTTGACACATCATCGATCACTCATTTGAAAGCTGAGAATCTGCTCTACAACTTTTATATAGACACCTACATCAAGTTTTGGCTTTAATAAAAAATTTTTTGCAATTTTTTGCGACATAATATGGTTTGCCGACAGGTTTATGACAAAGATGGTCATTTTTACTCTTGTTTGACTCTAGTGATTTTCGTTCAAATTGGTTCCGAAAAAATTGTAGAGCAAATACTAGGATATTTTGGTATATTGGGTCTGGTATGTTTCCTATAATTTTCATGGGCATCTTTCAAAAAACAAGTTATTTCTGGCCACCCTGTATATTAGTAGGTGACTTAACTAATGGCGCCGTTTCTAACGGAATTTTCACCTCTTAAAATCTTAAACATGAATATCTAAGAGAATTTATTACGAACTTTCTAAACAACCTATAAAACAATCGAAATTTTCTAATAAAAATTATACAAAAAAACACTAAAAGTAAGTAAACAATATAGTAAACATTGAGATCGAGTTGTGGGATATCGTTAAAATCTAGCTTTTGAATAGCATAAAAATCATTGAAAAACTCTCGCTTTTCTCTAAATTGCTCATCAATGTTCGACTTAATATCACTTTTCGCTGATTTCATTACGATTTCTGGTAATATATGATTTGAAAATATTTTTAATTGGAATGTTCTTATTTCCATCGGTTTTAAAATAATTTTTGTTTCATCTGAAAACGGATTTAATAATTTTATATTTGAAAAATTTAAAACGCGATTTCTATACAAATCGTATCTGAAGGCACAGTTTCCTGAATGTCTTCGACGTGTTCGTATATGATATTTTCAGATAGAAATTAATCTCAAACTATAGCATAAATTTTCGATAAACGAACCACAAACTATATCAGAAGTTTTCATTTTAAAATCAAAATGATTTAAATTGTTTAGAAAATAGACATTTTGGCTTTCCACAAATTTTTTTTTCCTAATCCAATTGAAACGAAACGTAATAAACTTGGGAATTGGAGGAAATGTATAAAAAATAGCAGCCGACAATTAAAAATTAAATGTAGCATTTACTACAACAATAATTGATTAGAATACGATTTGAAAAAATGGAGAAAAAATCTACAAAATAGTAGCTGACAATTATAAAAAAAATAAATCATACGGTCACAGCGTCCGAAACTTGTAAAAAAGTTACGACTCCTTTTAGCCATTATAGCCGGCTAGGACCCTAGATTTGCAGTTTCAAACGGGCAGGGTTCAATTCCCAAAGGTCGAATTTTTTAATTTAGCGAATCAAAAAAGTTGTAATAGCAACCCCTTCTCATAAAATTGCATCAAAAACTGTCATTTTTTTCGATTTTGAACAATGTGGAACCCTATACACGGCTCCCGAAAATCAGGAAAAGTCTTTCTAGTCGTGTAATCTATAGCGAAATACACTTCACGGTGCTATTTAGTACCTAAAAAAACATCTTACCTTTTTTTCCCGGAAAAGTGACTTTTAGCTATTTTGGACCCGAAAACTTTTATTATTTGTTCTGTCGCCATTTTTTTCCACACTTTCCCCCTCCGTGCACCGGGTGGACAACCCGCTGGGTGGACCACCCAGTAGGTAGATAACCCACTGGGTTGACCACCCACTGGATGGGCAACCACTGGGTGCATGTTTTCTGCACCCAGTGGGTGGTCCACCCACTGCTAGCACCTAGTACCCGTGTTTTTTAAACTTGTACAAAATAAAAAATTAAGGGGTTACCCCTAAAAATTGAAAAATTTTAAATTTCAAAAATGTCTCCAAACCCGCTAATTTTTTGTACTCGGGGGTTTTCGGCTATGGAGAACACGATGGTGGTATTATTTTTTAACAAAATTTTTTTTTAAATTAGGGGGTTATCCCCTAAAAATTCAAATACTGGTAAAATAAAAATATTGGTGCTGATAGTGGGGATCATGCACTGGGTGAAGAACACATACACCTAGTGGGTTGTCCACCCATTGAGTGGGCCATCCCGTGGGGTTTCCACCCATTGTGTGGTTCGCTCATTGGGTTATCCACCCATTAGGTGGTCCACCCGGTGGGTTTTCCACCCAATGGGTGGTATACCCAGTGGGTTTTCCACCTAATGTATGGTCCACCCAGTGGGTTGTCCGCCCATGGGTGGACCACCCACTAGGTGCATGTGTTCTGCACCCATTGGGTGGTCCACCCACTGGATGATCCACCCAATGACTGGTGTGTTCCACCGGGGTGGATTATTTCGGGGTCTGAACGCGGCATTTGTTTTGTTTTTGAAGCTTCATATCTAAACTAAAACAAAAAACATGTAATTAAAAAAATAATAGTTATAAAAAATTTATTTCAAGTGTTTCGTAAATTTAAGAGTGACTTGAACGCGCAAAAACAAAACAAACATCTTGTTTCCTTACACTGTTTTGCCCAATAATGTATTATTATTATTATTATATATCAAATAAACCTAAATACAATTTTTTGACATAAAATCTGATCTAACATTTTCGATCTCGTCTAGCCAATATCTAAGCCAAAGTTTGGGTCTCCATGGGATACCATCGCGGCTGAGATTTTTTAATCGTGTTGCTTGAAACTCGTTTAAACTGCTTCTAGTAATTTCTGTCCAATTGTTTACCACCATAACCGGCATTCCTTCATACACAGATTCCATCCCATTCCGTAGTACGATTGGAACCGTTCCTAAAGCTAAAGCTTCCCATGTTCGAAAACAATCCAATCCTACTCCTAAAAAAATATTAAAAGATTTAAATGAAAATATATTTCACACAGACCCTTGGAGCCCATAATAATTTTTTTTAGCATAAAATAATTGTTTTGCACACATTATTTTTTGCGCATAATATTTTTTTGCGTACAAAGTATTTTTTGCACACATGTATTCTTTTTTTGCCACAATATTTTAAAAATTGTGCACAAAATATTTTCGCCGTACCGTTTGGTTTTTACACCGGTGTTGTATCACTCTTCCCCGCGGTTTTAATAGTTTAACTTTTACCAGTCAAGAGATTTTGATTTAGTTTTTGCTTTATAATTTTTGTCTAATTATTATCTTTGAAATGATATTAACTTTCTGAGTAAAACTTTAAATTCCTATGAGAAAAAATCAAAATATTGATTTTTAGGTTTTGGTTGTTTTTATTTTGCAACTTATAGAAAAAAATTGGCTCGTTTAATTTTTTTATAAATTGGTATTTAAGTTTGTCTAAGATAATGACGTATTGATTTTTTCAAGGGCAATTCATTTTTAGGGCCAAAAATTGATTTTTTTTCACAACCCCCTATTTTTGAGACCTCGAAATTTTAAGAGGCCATATCTCGAAAACTCGCACAAGGAGTGGGAGTACGCCAAAAAGTGTCGCCACAAACTAGAAACCTGTATTTTTTAAGTACCTAGTGAGTAATGAACAAAAACGTAAAAATTAGGTCCCTTGCCTTTATACTTGTGGAGAAATCGAGGGTCATGTTTAGCAAAATCGGCATCCGGACCATTTTAGTATTTTTATCATAACTTTTTTTCTATAAATTCGTTTCCCATAATTTAAAGCATGTTTTTATTGCCCATTGTTGCCCTTTCCAACGACACCAAAACTATGTTCCAAGCCTTTGTAGTTGTCGAGAAAAGTGACTTTCTTTCTATATATCACGATTTTTTATCTCCTCAAAAAATCACTAATTGCTTTAGTTCAAAATTTTTTCACTACGCGCACTATGAGTTGTACATAAAAAGAAACTAGAATTCCTGGCCTACATCCCTGACCAAGTCACTTTTCAGGGGCCGCTGTTTCAAAAATGTAAAAATCGCTAACAAAGTAGGAGGTCACAAATTGAAAATTCTTTAAATTAACGAAATTTGCCACAATTTATATATATATATTCGGAAAATTCATGAAAAATGGAGCATTTTTTGTTTTTACAATAAATCTTGAATCTTTGTCGAGATAATCGCATTTGAAGTTGGCAATTTTTTTATACTTGTTTTGAAATTTAAATTCCCGCTAATCCCTGAATCAATGTCTTGGCGGGAATTTAAATTTCAAAACAAGTATCAAAAAAATTGTCAACTTCAAATGCGATTATCTCGATAACGATTCAAGATTACTGTAAAAACAAAAAATGCTCCATTTTTCATGAATTTCCGAATATATATAAATTATGTCAAATTTCGTTAATTTAAAGAATGAAGGCAGATATTTAAAAGTCGTTTTATTTATAACCACATATTAAAGCATAAAAGGCGAAAATGAAAAAATTGATTTTTTAATTTTTTCCAGAGGGGGATACTCCCATGATTTTGGTGTCGTTTTTCTTCTCTCACTGAGCTCTTTTCAAAAATCTAAGTCGTAACGGGATTGGACTTAAGGTTACAAAATTTGGTGACACAGACAAACAAACATTTCTCATTTAATATAAAAAGATTTCCAAAAGTTTCATACATTTCAATTGTTTCAAATATTTTAAGAGTATACAGGGTGTTTCAAAAAAAACCGTACTTTTCAAAAATACGGTTGTATGACAAAATCTTTGAATTTTTAGGGATAAAATCATGCGAGAAATCGATTGCGCGCATCGCCGAAAATTGAAAATGCTTCCCTGACCCTGATTCAGGGAAAATATAGATTTTTTTCGACATTTTTTGACTAGCACTTGGTTTGAAAAAACGCAAGTCCAAAATAAGACTCGGTGGTTCAGTGACAAAGCGGCGGCTTATGTGTCACAAAGGTCCCTGGTTCGAATCCCGCTTGAATCAAAAAAATTTTGCACAACCGAATTTTTGAAAAGTACGGTTTTTTATGAAACACCCTGTATTGATATAAAAACCGAACGGTTGGTCTTTTTGACTCTGCGTTTTACCGTAAATAATTTATACTTAATTTTACCTGGAGGACTTATGATAAATTTTGAATCACTCGTATGTAATAGAAAATCTTTTCGACTAGTTCTATTTCTTATTATGATAGCGTCCGAGTCGTTTCCAAAGGTTTTTATCATATGGTTAAATGCTTCAAGGCGTGGTACTTTATTATTTTTAACTGCGAAACTGCTATAGATCAAAGTTTTTCTTTTATAAAAAGGTTTTGGTCGCCGACTAAGGCGAACTATTGCAGTAACATCAGGATCAGCGTAGTAACCAAAAGGTAATCCAAAAGGTAACCCAAGAGGCAATGATCTTAGTTTGGGATGTCTAAATTAAAAATGTGATTGCAAAATTTTTTTAATGGAAATTATATATTACAAGTTGGCGAATTTTTTATGACAGGGTACTATTACAAGTACCCTGTCATAATTTAACACTACAAAGACTCTTTCCAGATTTAAATCATTTTTATGCAGTTTTTACGCCGAAAAAGATGCAAAAAATGTTTAAAAAAAAGTGGTCACTAATTTATGGACCCAGTACCTATTTGCGTACATTCAACTTTTCATTATAACGGCCATAACTTTTGATAGAATGCGTTTTAAGTCATGATCAAGGGGTTTACACAAAGAATCTATAAAACCTAAAATCTATAATACTTAAAATCTATAACTTAAAATCTACAATAATAATTTTTATAGTTAAGGTCAATCATTAACCAAGAAGTAATCCTTAAAGGGGGGTGACTTTTACCACTTACTACAATTAATGCTTGCTATGAGTATTTAAGAGGCAATATCTCGAAATATCGAAGATAGCTCTCTAGGGAATGGTGGTAGGAAAAAAAGTAGCGCCACAAACTTGAAGCCTAGTTTATTTTTAAGCGTTGCCGGACAGTTGGTCGACTCGGACACTTGGTCGACCCGGACAGTTGGTCGACCGGACACTTGATCGACCGGACAGTTGATCGACCGGACACTTGGCCGACCGAACAAGGGCCTTAGGCCTTAGGCTTAGCCCTTAGACTTAGGTATCTAGGCATTAGGCCTAGATATTAGGCTTAGGCATTAGGCTTAGGCCTAGGCTTTGGCCTGAGTCGACCAACTGTCCGGTCGGCTAAATATCCGGTCGGCCACGTGTCCAGTCGACCAACTGTCCGGCATTCATTTTTAAGTACCTGGTGACTGATTAATAAAAACAGGACAATATTTTCTCTTGTAACTTTTTTTTACCTTTTTTTGTAACTTTTTTTGTATCTTTTTTTTGACTTTTTTGTAACTTTTTTACCTTTTTAAGGCCTAAGGCTTAGGCATAAGCCTTAAGGCATAAGCCCTAAGGCTTAAAGTCTAAGACCTAAGGCTTACAGTACCGAGCAAAAATCTTGATTGACCATTCTATGGTTTTTGCTAGTGCTTTTTTGGACTACAAATATGATCTAAAAATGAGAAAAATTGCTTTATATTCCAAAACTACGCAGTTTTGACTAGGAGTTGTATATACAAAAAATGAATTAGAATTCACCAGCTTTCCAACGACACCAAAACCATTGGATAGGGGCTGTCCTTAAATTACGTTTGTTTTTTTTTCGGATTTTTGACCCCCTCCCCCCTTGTAATTAAATTGTTAGATTTCGGCCGACCCCCCCCCCATGAAAACGTTAGTTTTTTTCCATTTTTTAAAGGGGAGTAACATTTAGGGACTAATCTCTGAAACAAATTTTTTTCCAAATTTTTTTGTTGCAAAATGACATATCTAGGGGTAATTTTATGCGAAAAATCGATTGCGCGCATTCTCAAAGCGTGAAAACCTT
>JAQGBS010001447.1:0-15709 GCA_034698545.1 Acrobeloides obliquus
AATCTCTTATATAAAAGCAGGATAGTTTTTAAATTTAAAACTGCTTAATGAATATTAATCGTGCACTCAGTTATTAACAATATATGACATTATAGCCTATTTCCTTGAATGATACTAAAAATTTCGGCAGTTCATAACTGAAGATTTCGATCAAAAGAACCAATATTTTCATAAGGATTTTCTTACAGGGTGTTGTTCCACAAAAAAGACTGCCATTTGAGCATTTTTTGACGAAAATTTTTTCTCCAAAATGACTCTTTAGGGATAATTTTATGCGAGAAATCGATTGCAAGCATTCCCGAAATGTGAAAACGCTTTAAATCTACGTCACTGACTTACAAGTAAATAAAATTTGTGAAATTCCCCCTAACTTTTGCTCGTCAGCAATTCTTATTCCCCTAACCTTTGCCAAAAGTCCGATAACTTTCTCTCTCCCCCGATATATTGCAAATAACAATGCTATAGTAAATTTGCCTTCTTATAACAAGCAAAACAAAACAATTGGCAAAGCCAATTCAAACAGAATGTTATATGCAAAAATAGACTTGAACAATTCTTACACTTTCTAAATTCTGGAGGTATAGTTTGTACTATAAATAACAAAACTTGTCTATGTGAAAAGATCCTTTTGGTACTACTAAGGATTAGCGAGCCCACTTAATGTAATTTTTTTAGCCTTTTTTCTTTGTAAATGACCTTTCTAGGGGTAATTTTATGCGGGAAATCGATTGCGCGCGTTGAAAAAACATGAAAACGACTTTTTTCGGAAAATGAGCCGTATCTACATCATAAGTATGTGCCACATTTTTAACAAGAATCACATGCTTATGAAGTATATACGGCTCATTTTCCGAAAAAAACTCGTTTTCATGTTTTTTCAATGCGCACAACCGATTTCTCGCATAAAGTTACCCCTAGAGAGAGATCATTTTCAAAGAAAAAACTATAAAATTTTTTGGAAAAAAATCACGTTAAGTGGGGTCGCTAATCCCTATTAGACCTAACTTTCCTCTTTCCGCGCGCATTGACAAAACATGAAAACGGGTTTTATTTATTGGAATTTAGTGTTAGAAAATGCAAGCTCGAGCACTTCACTACGTTTTTAAAATCGGGAACCGACAAGCATCTTATGATTTCTTTATAAACACTTTGAAAATGAAGGTAACTGATCATTTTCTATTCATGTTATTATAAAGTATTTAAGGTTCTCCGGCATGAAGAATTTGAAGATGGGTGTAAAGCAACATGTAACGGGTAGGATTCGGTTCCTTTCTTTGAAGCTCATTTTTTAGACCTTATGATGGTAAGTGGAGCAAAACTATGGTTGGATATGGACCTGAAAGTAATCATTTTGTGATTGAACTCACGTATAATTATGGAATTGGATCGTACAAGCTTGGCAATGACTATAATGTGAGCTTTTTATTGACTAGTTCGGATTAGCATTTCAAAATGACGGGGTTCAAAATCCGGAAAATTTTTAATATTTTTTCTAAAAACGACTTCTAGAGGGGTTTTTTTATGCGGCGAATCGAATGCGCGCATTCCCGATTTGTGAAAATGCTTCTTTGACCTTGATTCAGGGTTGGTATATTGAAGCGAAAATCAAAACTTTTAGTTTTTTATATAAAAATGAACGTTTCTGAGGATAAGGGTATTTTTATTACTTTTCGAATGCATTCCTCTGTGGTCGTATGGCGGGAAACAATTATGCGAATTTTTGAACATCATTTAATTTAGATGAAAATTCGAAAACCCCAGGAACGTTTATTTTTTACATAAAAAACTAAAATTTTTTCGCTTCAATACATCGACCTTGAATTAAGGAAACATTTTCACGCATTGGAAATGCAGGCATTTGATAGAAAAACTTCTATAGGGGTCATTTTTAGAAAAAATATATAAAATTTTTTCAGATTTTGAACCCTGTCATTTTGGGTCGCTAATCCGAACTAGTACCAATTTTTCATATAGGGAATCTTCATAGAATCTGATGAGCTATTTGAGAGTTTACAAGGCAAACACCCTCTGTTCAATGATAGCGTTTTATTACAAGACCCTGATGGACATTCATTTTATATCCTTCCTGGTAAAAGGCAGCCAGATCCGGTTTCTAAAGTGGTAGTGAATGTGAAAAATTTGAATGATTCTATCTTATTCTGGCGAGATTTATGTGGAATGTCTGTTTTGGAAACCAGTGATAAGCATGCTTTGCTAACCTTTGGCGATGATCAGGTTATATTTTGTGTGATTTCTATAGTCTGTATACAACAAATTTTTAGTGTAAATTAGAACTTCGAACGCTTGAAAATGGTCTATTAGATAGAGGAACAGGATTTGGCCGTATTGCCTTTGCATGTCCAACAAAGAGGGTATACAAGTTTGGATCATTATGGATGAGTTGGGGGGACAACGTAGTAATTATAAGGGAGGAAAAATCTCCTCTCCCAAACCTGGAAAATTGTTAAAAATTGCCTAATAAAAATGAAAATTTCGGAAAATGGTGATTTTTGATCTAAATGAAGCTACTGAATTTTGCTTAAGAAATCCGTTTTTTGCTCAAACGGGTTGTAAAGAAGATATTGTTCGAAAGCTAGAGTACGAAATTTGCAAGTATCCATCTCGGTACTTTAGAAACACCAACCAATAACCAAGTTTATGTGATATGGGCATCTGTAGATGATGAATCTCCAAATATTAAAGGACTTCTCTAGGGATAAAAACGGAGAATCTAATTAACAAATGATTTTTGCGTCAATATACAGCTTTTCTTGAATCAACAAATTTTATAAATATCAAATTCGAATTCCCCCGCATGTTTTTACTTACTCCTAGAGGGGTCATTTCCAGAAAACAAAATTTTCACGTGGATTGCCTTCCCCTATTCGGTGTAGTAGCTCCGATTTTTTAAAATCCTCCCTCTCCCGAATCTGGACCAAAGTTACATCGCTGGGTGGGGCTTATTACACTTAAGACATGAACAAAATGTATAACAATGTGTAAAAATTATATAATATTGCAAAAATTAAAAAAATTCCATCGTACCCCCCTCCCCCTCTCCACATCGCTGACTCATGGGAAGAATCCTGCGGATTTGTGTGATGGTACTTGTCCAGTGGTCTTGGCTTTTAAAGAAACTATTAACTTCATTTGTTTAATTTAGCTAAGCGAATTGGAAGCTAAATTGAAGGAAGCTAATCCAAATTATATCCAAACTCCACTTGTTTCATTGGATACTCCTGGAAAGGCAACGGTTCATGTTGTGATTCTCCGCGATCCGGTAGCCCATAACTTTATTAAGCTATATGGATAGTTTTTAGAATGATCATGAAATTTGCTTTGTTGGTGAAGAAGCATTTGTAGAACTAAGCCAAGTTGATCCAAAGGCTGATGAACTTCTTCGTGAGCAAATCCAAAAGGATGATAGTGAAGACTGGTACAAACAAATGAAACGAAGCAAACCAACTGCGGAATGATTTTATTGTTCTAAGCATTTTGACCTTTTGATTCTTCTATAGTTATATTCCAGTACTTAAAGTTGTGATAATAGAGTTGTATTATTAAAATGGTGATATTATGTGTATATCATTTCCTTTTTTTCTACGCTCAGCTTCTTTTTTTGACGCAACTACGCAAAATTCGAATGCGTAAAATCTATGGGAAAATTTTTTTGCCAAAATTTGTATGCGAAAAATCATAGAGCCCAAAATAGCTCTAAAAAAAATTTAAAAGTGCATTCAAGATTATTTTAAAAATTCACATTTGGTCCGCAAGTGTATCATCCTATGTGTTAGTCGGCAATAGTGGGTCGGCAGCGTGGTGGGGCACCTTTTTTGCGATTGTGTTTTGTAAGACGATTAAAGATTATGAAATTATGCCCAAAATTTGTGTCGTTTAAGACGTTTAAGATCAGAAATAAACTATTATTTAATAGTTTATTTCTGAAGATATTAGAAATAAACAATTCAAATGATCAAAGAAATAAGATGTTGGCATCCATTAATAAAAAGAAGCTTGTCTTTTTATTGTAATCTATTTCATTCCTTTTTCAACCTTTTTATAAACTGACAGAATACCGTATTTCTTCTAAAATAACATCGGGGTGTTATTGTTTCAATCTCCTCCAATGTGGGCGGGGACACTAGGATGGAATTCACATCACCATTTTGGTGGATTTGTATCATGGAATTTAGATCACAGGATTTAAATTACGGAATTACATCGCGGATTATGAAACGGTCTCTCACTTTTCTGTGGTCAAAATAAAAAATTTGGGTTTTTTGGGATTATAAATCCCCTCTGAAGGGGTAATAGTTCAGGGGCCCGTTTCAATTCATGGAAAGTAGGAAGTGGAAAGTCATCAAATTATAACTGAAAAATTCATTTCCGTTTTTTCGGAAAGTAGAAAGTTCGATGCTTTTTACTTCTACTTTCTCTTTCCACATTTTTTGGACAGTGAACGTTCACTGTTCAAAAAAGTGGAAAGAGAAAGTGAGAGTAAAAACATAGAACTTTCATCTTTCCGAAAAAACGGAAAGTGAATTTTCCAGTTATATTTTGGCGACTTTCCATGAATTGAAACAGGCCCCAGGGGATGTTATTTTAGATGAAATACGGTAACTTGTTTTAATTATCTAGTTGTATTGTTTTAAAAAATAAAAACAAATGAGATTCGCTGTAATTAACGGGTCAGCCTGAAATGCGATAGAGCTGAAGTGCGTTTCAAATTCTAATATAGACAGTTTTATCTTGTAGAGCTAAGTCCAATAACACTATTTTTTCGGCGCTGTTAGCCCGTTTCGTATGTTTACCGCTGTGCTACCGCCCTTGCTGAAATTGAGCAGTTATCGATTTCAAAAATTTTGACGGGTTTATTTTTCTCGTGTATGAAGCGAGCACTCGAGTCAAAACTACTAGCCTACCGCATTTCAGGCTGACTCATAATTAACCTAACTACAATTTAACCTAATCAAAACCCAATAATTCTCTCTGACGTAATTCATAGGCTCGGCAATGTTCAAATTTTCCACCTTCCTTGAAGTTGTTTGGCCTTAAAGGTTGACATTCACCTGAGCAGGTTCTAGGATAACATATGAAGCGAAGATCTCTAATGTCGATAATAAATGTGAGATTAAAGAATAAGTATGCCAAAATGAAACAATATTCATTTATCGCATTCCAATAATGTACTTAAAAAATATTTATATTCATAAAAACTAAAAAAATTTTTTACCGTAACCATGACATGTAACGTGTCCAATAAAATCTTGATGGAAGTAAAAAAATTGAGAAGCCGTCCAACTAAATATGATCGCACTAACACATTTAACACTCATAGAAATTTTATCCAGTAACTATAAAATGTATCTGTATATGAGATTGTAAAAAAATACATTTACGTAGGACTTTCCCCGCTATATTTTTTTGCTGAATAGGGCATAGGTGCGCAAGTAGGGGGGGGGACAACCACAAAAATACGAACAGATACGAATTAAGTTTCAGAAATCATTTATAGTGGTTCAAAATGGCAAAATATTACTATTAAAAAGATAAAAAATACAAAAAAAATTTCCGAAAATTTGAAATTTTTGAAAAATCATAAGGGTCCCCCCCCCCTATGTTCAAAATTTATCCGGACGAAAAATACGACATGTTTTCCTTTTATTGTATTTTTAATCTATAATTTTTCGGCAGGTACGACGCCATAGGGGGGGGGACAGTCTCCCCCTTGCGCACCTATGGAGTAAGGGGTTTCAGCTGAAAATCCACTTTTCGTTTACCTTAATGCTGTTCTCGGTCGTAGTGAACGATAAAATTGTTCTCAAATACATGTGCATGATCGTTGAAAAGATAAATGTGCAAAACGAATATCTGTAAACATCTAAAAAACTGGAACTACTACACAATAGGGGGAGCACATTTTGGAACCTATAAAATGTCGAATTTTCAATAAGTTTCAACACAAACCCTCTGTTTTATTAAATAAAGCAGGGGTTTGTGTTGGAATTTGTTGAAAATTCGACATTTTAGGTTCAACTTGAACTCGATTTTTATGCGAATTTCAAAATCTGAGAGCCTTGTCTCAGGGCCGCCACTAATTCGTTCGGATGCGTTCAGAAACGTTCTGACGCGTTCGGAAATTTTTGGATGAGCGCCCGAACGCATTCGAACGTTTCAGAACGCGTTCGAACGCCTATTAGTGATGTTTCCGAACGCGATTAGTGAAGTTATTAGTGAACTAAAGTCCGTTCGAGAGCCGTCCGAACGAATTAGTGGCGGCCCTCATTCTTACCAGGATAATCAAATCTAATCGTAATAATTGAAAACAATGCTAAACATAATGTTTCAACTGCAGATAAGACAGTAGTCAGCTCATTCAAAAACCATAGGAAATCGGATTTTGTTGCACATAAATATTCATCTCGAAAAGAATTTCTAAGCGTGGAAGGCATGAATTTTTTTAGTTTTATGAAAAAAATACCGAATCACCATGGCCAAAAAAATTCGTATGGCCATTGGCACACAAACCGAAACGCGGAAAAACACGTTAACAGTTACTTTCATTTCAGCTTGACGTAGTATTGATGGATACATGCCATCTTCAAATGGATTTGTGTTCTAAAAATTTTTATTATTGTCTCTGAAAAAATTTCGGGAGGTGCTGCGGACATTTTTTGGGTTTGTAAGCTTAGGCTTAAGCTTGGGCTTAGGCTTAAGCTCATAGGTCACCAGTAGGGGGAGTACACCGGTCCCGCAGGATGGATGGATGAATGGCCTTTTAGGGGGGAGTACATGCATACATGAACAAGGAGGGGAGACAAGCTACCTCGGGGCTATATGTTGTCGACCAAAAAAAGTCGATTTTTTCAAAAATTTATTTGATGAATGAATTGGGGGGGGGTACATGAACCCCCATAATGGATGGATGAATGACTATAAAGGCAGAAGGTCTGAGGATGAGTGGTAAGGGGGTACTGTACCCTCCCCCCTTGGTGATCTATGCTTAGGCTTAAGCCTAGGCTTAAATAGGGGTGCCAAGTCTGCTGATTTTGAGATGTCAAATCTGGAAAAATGCTGATTTTTCAATTTCAATTCTGATTTTTGAAGTCAGATTTTGAACAAATGTTCTTGGCATTCTGGACCCTTACATTGCACAATGTAGCGACTCGACCATAAGTGGCAACTCGTACACCCGCTGTTGGACTACCTTCTAAATGAGGCAGCACTTCCATTGTGCCAACTGCCAAGGCCATAAAAAATATCGAGACTAGAGACATGGCACTAACCGGCCTAAATTCATTTTATGTATAGTTTTTTTGTCTGAAGCCTTTACCATATCAATTGGAAATTTAAGTAAGCAATGTCATCATTATCATCTTCAATATGGCCTTCTTTGAGAGTTCGATTTTCTTGAGAATTTTTTGGTATTTTAACTTTTGGAGATGGATTTTTGGTAGTTCCCATGGTCGATTAAACTTTGCGTCTTGGCATAAATATTTCGATTGTAAGTTAATAAAGTTTGTACTCTAAAGAAAACTTTATAAAAGACCAGTCCGGTCGGAAAAAAGTTGCCATTTTATTGCTATTCGAAAAGTTCATAAAAAATGGAGCATTTTTTGTTTTTACGGTAAGTTCTGAATCGTTGTCGTTTTCGAGATAATTGTGTGTGAAGTTGGCAATTTTTAAAATTTGGTATTACAACGAAAACATGTACCTGATAGTTTTCCCCTGAATCAATAAAATCTGCATATTGAGAAGAACATAATTCAACATCCTTGAACATTTAGGACAAAATAAATACGGCATTTTTTATAACTCGTCGAGACGAATAAAATGGCACCAAAATTATACAATTTGAAAATTGTTTTGGGTTATTGAAACGAAAACTCTGATTCATGTTTTCGTTTCAATAACCTAAAATAATTTTCAAAATGGATCATTTTGGTGCCATTTTATTCGTTTCGACGAGATATGAAAAATGCTGTATTTATTTTGTTTTAGATGTTCAAGGATTTTGAATTATTTTCTTCTCAATATACAGATTTTATTGAGCAGGTATATGTTTTCGTAGTAATACACAAAATTTTTAAAATCGCCAACTTCATACGCAATTATCTTGAAAAATACAACGATTCAGAACATGCCGTAAAAACAAAAAATTTTCCATTTTTTATGAGCTTTTTCATAGTGTTTTCGCAAAAAATTCAAAAAAGTTTATGTATTACAACGAAAACATGAACCCAAATTCAAACGCAATTCTCTCGAAAACTACAACGATTCAGAATTTACGATAAAAACAAAAAATGCTCCATTTTTTATGAACTTTCCGAATATCAACAAAATGACAACTTTTTTCCGCCCAGAATGGTCCTATAAAAAATAGAGATCAATAAACAACAAGATAGTTATCCAAGTGATTTTTATAGACGTAACAAAAACTTTAATATTATCGGGACCTATGATTAAGTTAACGAGTTGGTTCAAAACCAGAAACGTTGGAAATGCATCGAAAGAGACGGAATTTTGCTCGACTTCTTTTCAAAAACGATGCGTCTTAGAACGTGCTTCGGGATGATTGCGTCTTGGAAGAAAGAAGTCACCGCATTTGGTTGAGCTGGTCATTCATGGATTGTTTTCTTTCACTTTCATGAGAATTTCCTTTTTGGGTCAAAGATGCACTTGCATGGATTTGATTCGATTTCAATTAGCGTTTTTATAAACAATTTAAAATTTTTATTCATCTACAGGATGAGCCAAAAAAAAATCCGTACTTTTGCGTTTTTGGTGAAAAATGTTCAAAATTTTTTTTCGAAAATCACCTATAAGGGGTATTTTCATGAGAGAAATCGATTGCACGCATCGAAAAACCTTGAAAACACTTCCCAGACCGTGAAATATCAAATTGTCATATCTTCAAGTACAGTCAAACCTCGATTTAGTAACACCGATGGGGAGACAAAACGACCACGAAGGGATGCTAGCGGTAAAATTTTTACTTAAAGAAATTTGGTTTCTATACAAAATTTTTCCGTTGGCATCCCTGCGTGGTCGTTGTTACTAAATCGAGGTTCGACTGTATTACAGAAGATTATTGAAATTACACTTTTTTGTAAAACAAATCAATAAAAATTTATCCTTAACAAGGCAAAACGAGCGTTTTCAAGGATTTTCAATGCGTGCAATCGATGAAAATACCCCTTATAGTGATTTTTGAAAAATTTTCACCAAAAAATGCAAAAGTACGGTTTTTGGCTCACCCTGCATTTATAATAAGTTAATTTTAGGCATAGAATAACGGCTCTAGGACTTTTTACAACGGATTTTACACAACGATATAAAAAAAAATCGCGGGTGGACTTTTCACAACGAATGTTATAATACTGGGTTATTTTTATAGTGTTCAATAAATCGCTTCAATGTCGAGATTTTATTGAAATTCAGGCGACTTTTATTGAGATTTATATTCGTTGTGAAAAGTACATGAAAAGTGGCATAAGCTCGAATGGAACGATACGAATGAAACGATCGAGTAAAACGACACGAAACCAAATTCAGGGTTTTCGTGTCAATATTCAGGCAAATTCAAACCCGTTTCCGGACGCCGCCTAGAAATGAAATCGTTTTATTATTCGTATCGTTTCATTTGTATTCGTTTTATTCATATCATTTTATTAGGCGGCATCCGGAAATGGGTTTGAATTTGCCTGAATATTGACACGAAAACCCTGAATTTGGTTCCCGCTTCGTTCCATTATGTTGTTTCAACAAGTTCCAACTTCATTCTATTCGTTTCAAACCTTTCGTTTCATTCGAGTCTATGCCTGAAAAGTCCTAGAGTCAGAATAACATATCACAACAAAAAAGTTAACATTAATGATGATCGTATGTACACCCGTAAATTGAATAATCAATGGCCCATTTGCGTATCAACTAAACAGATTTTGATAATAAAAAAGAAGAAAAAAATCTCAAAACTATAGTGTGTTTCAATCAAGTGCGGGAAAACAATTTCCCGCTACATAGTGCCAATGGCGTAGCCATAGGGGGCAAGTGCCTTCCGTTCTTGAAAAAATTAAAAAATTATCCTAAAGGTCCCCCCTTATGTTTGTTCCGATTTGAAAAAAAGAATCATTTTTTCCAATTTTTTCACTAAAAAATGATATTTTTTCACCAAAAATGGCTATTTTTGCCCCTAAAAATACACATATTTTTATCCAAAAATTTTCACTAAAAAAGTGTCCCCTCAGTAGCTAGGTGTCTGGCTACGCCACTGCATAGTGCAATGGACAAGGAAGTCGCCCATCCGATCTGGCAAGTTAAGCAACGTTGGGCCACCATGTTCGATCCCGCTAGAGTAAAACGTTTGATTTCAAAAATGTTTTTTTTAATTTTAAGGGAGCAAAAATTTTTTGTTCCGTGAAAAACAAAAAATTGTTTTTGAAATCAAAAGTTTTGGATCGAACCTGCAGGCCCAACGTTGCTTAACTTGCCAGATCGGACGGCGGCTTCCTTGCCCACTGCACTATGGAGCGGCAACTTTTTCCACACTCGCGTGAAACGTGACTATACCCACCAAGAAAAAGAGGATAACAACAAATATGCAGGCGAATAATTGAGCTGAAGCGGCAAATCTGACCCTTTTCACAAGGATTCTCGTCCGGATCACACTGTTGTGGGTCATCTGTTTCCGAAATTAAAACCCTAAACTTTTGAAGGTCACCATTTACTAAATGATAAAATTTACGGTTTCCAGAAGTCTCCACACAACTGCCCGATTATAGATCTCAGCGAATGGCTATCCGGATTTTCGCAGCACAAATATTGCCCTGATTGAGTAGCAACACATTTGTCGGTTTCTAAAAAACTTAAACATATATTTTGTAGTGGAAATATTTAGATTCTCTGAAAAATCCTAGATTCCATGAATCAGGGTCATGGAAGTGTTTCACGCGCAATCGATTACCCGCCTATAAAACCTATAGACCGCCAGATTCAGTCGAAAATTAGAATTGTAAGTTCGTTTTCGCTTCAATACACATACCCCTTCTTTTAATCAGGTTCAGGGAAACATTTTCATGGCTCGAAAAATCGATTCCCTGTATAGAAAATCCCCCAGAGGAGTCATTTTCATAGATTTGCGCAACTCTCAAAGTCCGGGGAATTATGGATCGACCCAATATACTTTTTTGGGCATAGACTCGAATGAAATGAAAGGTTTGAAATGATACGAGTGAAGCGAAAACAAATGAAACGACATAATGGAACGAAACCAAATTCAGGGTTTTCGTGTCAATATTCAGACAAATTCAAAAAAAACGATACGAATGAAACGATTTCATTTCCAGACGGCGTACGGAAATCGTCTGCAAGCGGTTTGAACTTGTCTGAATATTGACACGAAAACCCTGAATTTGGTTTCGTTCCATTATGTTGTTTCATTCGTGTCGTTTCATTCGTATCGTTTCACTCTCTTCGTTCCATTAGAGCCTATGCCCTTTTTTAATTATAATATTAACCTCGACAACTATCAAATAGCGGACTACAAATCTGCGGCTTCGAACGACTTGGATTTTTGAATGGACTCGGACATTGATTCTCTAAATAATCTAATATTAACAAGTCTATCTATAAAATCCTACTTTGCTGAACCCCAAATTTCCCGTCAACACAAACACGATGACAAGCATGTTCGTTATTAAAATTGTTGGCACTTGGAGTACAGCCTTGGAAAATGAATGGCTGACATCGGCCTGTTTGAGAGTGATAATACCACCTTTCAGTGGGGTAAGCACGCGGACACTTTGTACCAACATAAAGTGGCTCCGTACATGCAAATTCTAGCGAAGAAAAATTAGTTTCAGAATTTGTACAAACTTTTTTACCTATAGTAGGACAACAAATTTCCGAATGTTTTTGACACTTATACCCAGTAGGACAAGCAGCCATTGAGCATGATTGGACATTGCCTTCGGTTGACAGGGGTTGGAGGCCGTCTGGGCATCTCGTTTCTGTTGCACTCGATTCAGGACAACATATTCGAGATCGGGAACCGGCTGAGACGCTAAGCAGGCACTAAAAATAAGAAAAAGAATGTATGATCTATCAAGGGAGATGAAAATCTATTACTTTATATCCGAAAGGGCATTGATTCCGATCAGAACATAACCGAACTTTTCCACTTTCATCTTTTAATGGTATTTCTTTCAAGGGACATTCCACTAAAATTGGGTATTTGATATCTCAAACAAGTTAATGGACCATGGTCACGGAAAATTTGCCTCCAAAAAAAGCTTTGTAGAGGACATTTTTCTGAACAACTTTTTCTAAAAACACGACGTATGAAAATTTCATTTTCACGGAGAAAAATGGCACAAAAAATTGTAAGATTTGAAATTCTGTGTATTACAACGAAAAGTTGGCTCCGTGTAGATAGTTTCAATGGCATAGACTCGAATGAAACGAATGGTTTGAAACGTTATGAATGAAACGATACGAATGAAACGAACACAAATGAAACGACATAATAGACCAAATTCAGGGTTTTGTGTTAATATTCAGGTAAATTCAAAAAATGATATAAATGAAATGATTTTATTTCTAGACGGCGTCCAAAAATCGTCCGGAAACGATTTGAACTTGTCTGAATATTGGCACGAAAACTCTGAATTTGATTTCGTTCCATTATGTCGTTTCATTCGTGACGTTTCGTTCGTATCGTTTCATTCGTATTGTTCCAAAAGATTTTGAATTTGCCTGAATATTGACACGAAAACCCTGAATCTGGTTTCGTTCCATTATGTCGTTTCATTCGTATCATTTTATTCGATCGTTTCATTCGTATTATTCCAAACGGTTTGAATTTGCCTGAACATTGACACGAAAACTCTGAATCTGGTTTCGTTCCATTATGTTGTTTCATTCGTATCTTTTTATTCGATCGTTTCATTCTTATCGTTTCAAACAATTTTGAATTTGCCTGAATATTGACGCGAAAACCCTGAATCTGATTTTGTTTCATTATGTCGTTTCATTCGTGTCGTTTGTCGTACTTCATTCGAAAGACCTACTCTAGTGAATAATCATGTTTTTTTTTAATACACAGAATTTCAAATTTTACAATCTTTTTGCCATTTTCCTCTATGAAAATGAAGTTTTCAGATGGCATGTTTTTAAAAGTTGTTTAGAAAAATGTGACCTCTACAAGTTTTCAAAGATTTTTTGGGGGCCAAATTTTCCCCGTGACCATGGTCCTTGAATCCAACTCTCACATAGCATGGGAATAATAATAGGAGTGCGTTTGTGCCTACAACAAATCCCAACTCGATCATAGTTTCTTCGAATACAGTTATAGCTAGGTGGGCACAATTCGTTGATCGAGCAGTGGCGTTTCTTGGGATCTAAAAACAGTTTCGTGGATAGACCGTGTTTTTTGTTGTACCTCTGACCATTCTACCCGGACAAGTTTGCAAGGAAATTTGTGGTCGACTCTCACGTCTACAGCACACAAAACGATCCATTGTTTCACTAAATAAGTAAAATTGTAACTAGTTTTCACTGCTTCAAGGTCGAAATTAGTTACGAGTCATTCAGTGACCACCATGGTGTAGTGGTCCGGTGCGCTGCGAAGGCTATGGCATTACCGACAGACTAGCGAGAGTTCAGTCCCCCTTGCGTCCAAAAGAATTTTCCTGGTTTACACTACTACAAGGTCGAAATTCAACACGAATCATTCGGTGACCACCATGGTGTAGTGGTCCAGTGCGCTGTCAAGGAGTCCAGCATCATCGACACTAGCAAGGGTTCGGTTCCCTCTTGCGTCCAAAAGATTTTTCCTTGGCAACCCCGTCTGTCTGGGGAGCCGTACTGGAAAAATCTCGAAGTGAACTCTGTGACCCGCACGCTGGAGGATCACACAACAGTTTAAAAAATAAAAATCACACACCTAAACAAGCAGACTGAATGTCGCTCCGCGGAACAACTAGAAGGTGTCAACGGGTTACATTCACCTTCATTAGTCTTCTCGACATCAAGCACAAATGTTGGAGGACACACTTGAAAATTCAACTTTTCAAAAAGTTTTGCCTTAAAGATCTAACCTGCGCCTGTGAAACAACAAATTCCTGTTAAATGTGGATGCTCTTCTCTATGGCATTTACCACCAGGAGGACACTGTGAATCCAACGTGCACCCCATTGGATCATGTGTAATAGGATTTTCAGCTGGTGTCATTCCTGCCGGACATTTTACTTGAAACAATTTTTATTATACATTATTTGTATATGAGGCTTACGATCCTTATAGTTGCTAATAGTGCAACAGAAAAATTTATTTCGCTCTTTGTTGAAGACACAGAAGTATCCATTGGGGCAATCCCCAGGTCGGTCCGATGAACAAGTAGCTGGCTTGGAGCTTCTCTCGTCTATATAAGCTGTTTGTCCACTTGGACATACACCTGAAATAAAAATTTTGGAGTTACTACACAACAGGGGGAGGGGGTGAAAAAATTTATCGAAAATTTTTTTCTGGAAATGATGATAAACACATGCGGGGAATCCGAATTTGACATTTTCGAGGCGAAAAACACTTCTCTGATTCAAGGAAGGCATATTATGTATTGAAGCGAAAAGTCGTAAAACTGCGATTTTTGCCTAAAAATGTTATTTTTGCGTCGATATACAGCTTTTCTTGAATCCCAGAAGAATTTTATGTCAAATTCGGATTCATCGCACATTTTTAGGTCGTTTTTAGGCAAAAATCACATTTTTGCGACTTTTCGCTTCAATACATAGATCTTCCCTGAATCAGGAAAGTGTTTTTTCGCTTCGAAAATATCAAATTCGGATTCCTCGCATGTTTTTACTCCTAGAGGGGTCATTCTCAGACAAATTTTCACGTGGGTGTCCTCCCCCTTATTGTGTAGTAGCTCCAAAATGTCAATAAATTTTTTTGCATAATATCTTACCAAGGTTCAAAGACCCACAACATACACTCTTCTGAAGATTTGACACGTCGGCAACACACATAAAACCATGGGGACAGCTATGCTTGGAACAATCAAATGGCTCTGTTTCCTGTCCTACTCTGTAGACCATTTCGCCATCGGCACAACCTATATTTGAATTTATTTTTGGAAATTTTTTTCTGTAAATGACCCTTCTATAGGTAAAAACATGCGGGTAATCCAAATTTGAAATTTTCAAAGCGAAAAAATGCCTGGAAAGCCTGTATATTGAAGCGAAAAGTCGGGAAAATCGCATCTTTGCGACTTTTTGCTTCAATACGCTGGCCTTCCAAGCATTTTTTCGCTTTGAAAATGTCAAATTTGGATTTCCGCATGTTTTTATCCCTAGAGAGGTCATCTCCAGGAAAAATTTTCAAAAATTTTTTCATGCATTAGAAATGCGCGCAAACGATTCCCTCATCTAGACAAACCCCTAAACCGTTTTTCCGACGAAAATCTGAATGTTGGCTCATTTTTGTTTCAATACACCTACCCCTTTCCCTGAACCAGGGAAACATTTTCACGATTTCGCAATGCGCACAATCGATTTCTCGCATAGAAAAATCTTTATTTTTGTAAAGATTCCATGCCCGGAAATTATGGTACAACCCCAATATAAAAAAATGTACCGGCAGCCGAGCAAAAATTCTGACAGCCTTGTAAGCTATGAAAATTGTTGGAGTTTCCATTACAGCCGCGAAATGAAAA
>JAQGBS010001448.1:0-15706 GCA_034698545.1 Acrobeloides obliquus
TGGTCTTGATGATACGGACTAGCGGCTTTAATATCCTCTTCTCTGCAGAAAAACACTGGTTCTTGAGTTAATAGCTCGGCAAAGATGCAACCAATCGCCCAAACATCTATGGCCTAAAATTAAAGATTGGTCTTTAGTTGAGAAAAGATGGCTAACAAGCAACATTTCAGAATTGTAAAATCGATTTTTTTTAAATTTTATCAGGAAGTTGTTGGGCATACTTTACTTGTTATAAATATGTTTTTGGTTTGGGTGTCTGATACTTATTGGCACAAAAACTTTATACAATTAACTTGACAAACTTGAGAGCCGCAAGGGAATCGAACCTGAAGTCTTTCAATTGTCATGCGAGTCAATTGCCACTCGATTATCTTTGCTATTATTTTGAGATGTTCAAATTTAATCATGTTAATTGTATAAAGTTTTCATGCCAATATCTCCGCAGCAAAGCCTCGGACACCCAAACCAAAAACATATTTATAACAAGTAGAGTTTGCCCAACAACTTCCTGCCAAAATTTAAAAAAAAAATCAATTTTACAGTTCTGAAATTTTTCATTTAAGCTCACTTTGGTATAGTGTTTAGCTCCGAGTAATAATTCTGGTGCTCGATACCAAAATGTTACGACAACAGGATCCAATTCGGCAAATGGTTTTAAGGGGTTGTAGAAAATTCGAGCAAAGCCCATATCTGCTATTTTTACTCTAAAATTTGTTTTTATCTAGTGGAGCAGGAAACGGTGGAGCGGGGTCGCCCATATGTCTAGAAAAATTGTATCTTTCAGGGCGCACCAAAATGTCGAAAAGATGTAGGCAAGGGTCAAAAATAAAAAAATTGCGTCAATTAACTCAACTCGCCAAGCGCTTCAAAATTAGTACCATATTATGGGTTTTGGAGATTAACCAATGGTCGATTAACGCATGAAAAATAATACCATCATATTTTCCCTCATAGAAATGAGAATATGCAAAAATTTTCTTGAATTTTGACAACAAAAAAGACTTTTAAGCGCAGGATCGAACCCGGCCGAGCACGTTAACCAATCAGTCATGGGTCACAACCTAATGATATGGTACTCGTTTTGAAGCGCTCGGCACGCTGAGTTAATTTTTCTTTTGCACTTCGAATTTACTGTTATTTCTCTTTCATCGCGCTTATTTCTTTGGTGTGCTATTGTTGGCTCTTTCGCCGAAACAGCATGGGTGACGGCTTTTCGTGTTTGTCTAAACCTACCTCCCCCTTTCCATTCCTGCATCTTCACCCATCACCAAAATATTGGCCGGTTTGAGATCTCGATGTAATATCCAATTGTCATGAAGATATTTTATCCCACTTAAAATTTGGTGTAGTAGACTTTTGACCATAGAAGTGGGCACTGTCACTTTGACTTTTTTCACTTTTGAGGATCGATTATGTTTGATCATATGCCAGAGATCATGTTCAGCGTAATCGAATAGCAGCCAAACTTTTCTTTCTGGGGTTAGAAAGACTCTCTGAAGGCGAATGACGTTTTCATGGCTAAAATGAGGTTTTTGTATTTTATGGATTTAGCCAGGAATTTTTTGAAGGGAGATATATTGGGTCGACCAATAAATAAGATGCTTTTGAGCTGTGCACCGTGGGGGCTGTCAGTTTTGGTGGTGTAAAACTTGATTCTTTGTTTTGGATCACGGTTTTTTGTGTCAAGAAAATTGTCAGGAAAGCGTAAATTTAGCAAAGACAATTTTCTGCCATTTTTGGTATAAATTGAATAAAGAAAGTTTCGGTTTTTATATTTTTATCGGATTTGCACCCGCATTTAATTTCTATTTTAGGCCGGTTTAATTCAGCGTCACAAGAATTCAGAGACGTGGTAAAGTTTACTACACAAGACCGATCGCGAAGACTTGCGGAAATCCATTGTGTTAGGCGGAAATAAAAGTTCGAGACCGATTGCATGGACCTGGTGGGAATCTGTTGCGCTTTTGGGTGAAATAAAAGGTCAGTGCCTTGCAGTTAGGCTCCAGAGAGATAGGTTAAAAGCATAAATTTTACAGGGAATCGATTAGAGACCAATAAACCGAGACCCCTCAGTTGAAACCCTCGAGGAACCTCTTTATTTTTTGTTTAAAAAATGACAAATTTGGCATTTTTTTACATGAAAATTATGATTTATGAAATTTTTTTCAAAATTGTTGTGCAAAACATAAAGCGGCCAAGGGAAAAATTTAATTTCTTCGATTTCGATCAGCAGGGGAGGATCCTCATCTACTCCCTCCTGTACACATTACTGCAAAATAGCAAACATGAACTAACTTCAACTCTCTCAACAATGCAATTTCTCGACAAGCTGAGGTAGAAAACCCCTGTCCTTCAATCAATTTTAACGCATATGCTTTCTTGTCATTTGTAGGATCCGATTTTCTTAACGTTGCTTTATAAACATGCCCATACGTGCCTCTACCGACCTAAATTTTATTTTACTATTTTTGTTTATTTTTTACAAAGTGGCTAAAAAAGTGGATTTTTTGATCAATTTTCGCCAAAAAAAGTGTTTTAATTTTTTTCTAAAATAACCTTGTGAGAAGTTTTTCTATGTGAGAAATCGATTGAGCGCATTGAAAAATTTTGAAAACATTCCCCTGACCCCAAATCAACCATAAAAATTGCAAAAATCCGGTTTTTGGGCTGATTTGGGAGTCAGAGAAGCGTTTTCCAAATTTTTTAATGTGTTCAATAGATTTCTTGCATAGAAAAACCCCCATAGGGTTATTTTATAAAAACATTTTTGCGAAAATTTGGTCACAAATTGCAAAACCCACTTTTTTAGCCACTTTGTATATTCAAAATTTACTTTATTTCCTTCAAAATTAAACAAATCTTCGACTTTTTCTCTCGTCCTAGCTAATTCTTCTCGAAACGATGCATCGATCATTCTGGAATTTTATGAGCCAAATTTATTAAATGAGACAGCAAATAAAAATGCCATAATATCGAATGGTTGAAAAAAATGAAGCGCAGCGCAAGTATTGCAAAAATTTTCAAAACTCATTGAGAATTAAGACGAAAATTTTGAAATTTTGTCAGTTTACATTAAAACCCGCGGATGCTGCACTTTTTTTGTTCGATTCAACAGCGAGCAAATGGCAATGAGCCACAGGCGATGAAAAATGACGCAGTGATGTTCTTATGCATAAAGTAGTTCTATTTTTATAGTTTTGAATACATTTATATTTTATAGGAAATTTACAGGATGCCCCTAACAAATGGTAATTTTGCAAATTTTTTCAAACTTTTTAATTTTTACCAAAATATACTATAGGTGGTTTTTCTACGCGAGAAATCGATTGCGCTCATTGCCAGACCTGAAAACGCTTCCCTGACTCTGTATTAACATATTTCGAAAAGTACCGTACGAAAAGTTTATACGAACCACAATTGTACGAAAAGTTATAGTGTCACCCCACCTATATGATATTTTGATGAAAATTACAAATCTTGAAAAAATTTGTAAAAATTGCCTCTTTTTTGAGGAGACATCTTGTAGATATAGGATAATTTTATTTGTAGTTTTTGTTTTTTATTTGTTTTTGATTATTTTTGCATTTTTTGTGCATTGATCTTTTTTCGGACACTTGAAAGAATGATTTTATTCAAAATTTAGACTTTTCTCATCAAATTTTCGAATCTTCTCCTAATTCTAATCATATTTACTTCTCAGGTTATGCTTAAGATTTGCATATGACGAAAAACTTGTGCCTTGAAAATTTTTGAAATTTTATTATGGTGAATATTGGAAACTCGGGAAATAATCAACAAACATCCACAATGAATCGCAATTCACAAAATAATGAAATGGGTGGTTCGGACTCTGGAAGTTATGATAATACTATGGCTGGTGGGTCTAATGCGAATACGAATGGCCAAGATTCGAATAAAGAGGAGGTACTTTTGGCGTTCGAAATGTTGGTGTCCCCTAGCCAAATTTTTTAGGAATCTTTTGCTCGCAAAATTAGCGCGCGACAAAATTTAGGTTTTTTGGAAAATCAACTTGTTTTTTGACCCTACAGCCAAGGGGTGGGGTTAAATTTTTTTAAGACAAAAAATTTATATCAAACTCGTATATGCGCTATCCGAATACGTATGCTTCATTTTTAAGAACTTTAAAATGTATATTTTGAAAATCTCATCTAGCCCCTTGTGCCCACATATGACCCATTTCAAAATTTGCATAATTTTAGGCTCGCCGCCCACCCTATACAATGTCCGGAGTTTTACACTACCTCCAACATGAATGGAGTCGGTATGAACTTGAACGATCTCAGTGGGAAATGGAAAGAGCTGAATTAAAAGTATTATTTTAAGCTCTTCTTTAAATAAACAATTATAAAATTTAAGGCACGTATTGCATTTCTACAAGGCGAAAGAAAAGGCCAAGAGAATCTTAAAAACGATTTAGTTCGTCGTATAAAAATGTTGGAGTATAGTTTGAAACAAGAAAGAGCAAAAATGTATAGACTGACTCATAATGGCCAAGATCCAGAACCCGACGATATTGAAGAGCCTGTTATACCAGGTATATAGTCTTTTATAGTAGCGTTGCAAGATCAGAGATCGAAAAGAGTTGAGAGATCTAAAGCCCCGGCTCCCTCTGTCCCAGTGGGATCTGGACCACTTTTTGTTAGTTCCAGTTCCTCTTGGGTCACGGCTACCATGATGATAGGCCTGGGCACTATGCGGTCAGAAGGACTGAGATACCGATGAGGTTGGGTTTCAAGGGGTCTAGTTTCCTGAAAATAAATGGCGAGAGGGCTTCGAGAGATCAGGCAATCATTTTTGATCCCAGGGCAATGTGTGGACAAATGTCCTAGAATCTGTGATGAGGGACACAGCTTCCTGAAAAAAAAGTTTCGGGAATCTAAGCCCGGGGCACCGTCCCCATGATCATTTTGGGTCAGACCTCAGGGGTCTATGCCCCAAAACCCCTCGTCTCATATTCCAATATCCCTTCTTCACCAGGGTCTTGTGATTCTTATGCATGTGTTCCGTTGGCCTGGTCTCCTTGTAATCCATGCTCCTGCCTACAAGGGTGGGGGAGGGTAATTTACACAATCCCTCCACTCACGTCACCTAACAAGAAATGTTTTTTAGAACCAGAATCAAACGTACCCCTAGACGTTGATGCCATTGCAAATCAAGGCAATTCTCCGGCATGGAAACAAGCACGACAAGTTCTCCGTCAATATCTAGACGTAAGAATAAAAAATTTCCCTGATTCAAGGATCAAAAAAATCTTTCTCGTTTAGGAAATTGGCTATAGCGAAACGATTTTGGACGTCCGCTCCTTTCGTGTAAAAAATCTTCTTGGTTTGTTACCAGAAAACGATTGGAATGCAAACAGTGATGGAAGGTATGCATTTTTTGAAATTATAGAGAATTTTTTGAATGGAGATAAAACTCATCACTTAAGTTGAGTTAGAAGGGTTTACTTTACACTCCAATGGTCGAGGTTCGATCCCGCCAGCATGAAAACCTTTTTCGAATTCAAAAAAGTTGTTAAAAGTAGCCTCCTCATAAAATTAGTCTTAGAAGTTTGGCCTTTCATTTTTTCCTAGAAATACTATCCACTGAGCCATAAGATCTGTATTCGATCCCGCCAAAATTTTGGCACCTTTGACATCTATAAAAATTAGCCTTTTTTATTAAATCGATAAATTTTCAGCGTCAGTTCATCCAGAAGTGCCGCAGAACGCGCTTTGAAAGAAAGCGAACGAGCAATTTTTGAAACAGCTGATTTTTTGAAGAGACCTAGTAAGGGAAAAGCTCAAAGAGGAGGTGATGATGATAGCGACTCCGATCATGACGATAAAAACCTCGATGTTGATGCGGTTGAAGCATTGGATGAGTTTTCTTTTTTAAAAGATGAAAAATCTGGACCTGAACATGGAGGGAAGCCATCGGATGAATGGAGAATTAATCAAAAGGCTATTAATCAAATGAAAGAACAGTATAGGTAAGGAAAAAGAGCATAAAAGTGTTGAAAATTGACATTTTAAACTCATACGCATGAAGGATGGGTTCCAAATTTTTTTGGATTTACCCACCCCCGCCCCGGGTTGGCGACACTTGCGCATTTACATTTATTATGACCCCCGCTATTGCGTTACCTCGGGGACCTAGCTTGGCCTCTTGTGTCCGTGTGCGTCATGGCGCATCAAAATGCCGAAAAGGTGCAGGCAAGGATCAAAATAAATAAATAAAATTTCGTTAACCAACTAACCTCGCCGAGCGCTTCAAAACGAGTACCATGTCATGGGGGGGGGGTTATAGTGGTTTGTCCCATGGCCGATTGGTTAACTTGCTCAGCCTTGCACGTGAGCTATGATCACGGGTCAAACCCCCAAGACCTTATGATATGGTACTCGTTTTGAAGCGCTTGACGAGCTAAGTCGATTGGCAAAAGTTTTTAAAATTTTGGTTCTTGCCTGCACTTTTTTCCTCTTTGAGAAGGGAAGCCAAAGGCCCTAATGTTTTCACTATTTTTCCATTCAACATTTTATAGATCCGAACAAGAACGCAAAAGAAAAAGTGAACATGAAACGACTAATATAAGAGCACCATCTGTAGACACTAGTCTCGGTAAAGGAAGCTCTTTAGCAGCTATTCAAAATATGTTTCGCACTGGAGGTGAGGAAAATAAACGCAGATCATCTTCCCAAGGTACAAAAAATTCATAAACAAATTATAATTTTTTTAAACTTTTAGATGAAGATTCAATACCATTTTCTGTGGAAAAAGGAAAGAAAGGAACAGATTTTCTTGATATAAATTCAGCTTTGGGTCTTGGACCAGATGAGGCGGTGGATATCAAAGATGATTTTGCTGGGGTATTTTTTAAATTTTGATTTTCCTGAGATTTTTTCAAAAAGAAAATTAAAATAAACACAAGTATCTCTTTGTACAAATAAAAAAATCATTTGAATCATGTTTTACCAGCACCACTCACCCTTGGCGTCATCAATTTAAAAAATTGGAGCTACTTCGGCTCTTATATCTCCATTGAACGTGGTCTAAAATCGAAAAATTTTATTTCTCAACGTTTTCTTAAAACTCCCTATGGGGTCATTTTTGAGAAATAAAATTTTTCAAATTTAGACTACGTTCAATGGTTATAAGAGCCGAAGTAGCTTCAAAAAATTTTTTAACTTTTTACTTTTAGGCAGAAGACGACGGTTCCATGTCTATACGTTGGAATATCCGTTTTACTTTACGCTCACATTATGATGCAGTTCGAGCCATGCAATTCCACCCCGTGGAACCAGTTCTTATCACTGCTAGTGAAGATGGCACAGCCAAACTTTGGAATTTAGGTGGCCAAAATGCAGCTGAAAATTTGAAAAATTGTAAAAAAATTATTTTAATTTTAAAATAATCAATTTTTTAGCTCAAGTACCTTCACCAACAACGGGTATTGTGGATATTGAGCCGATTTATACTTTTAGAGGACATAGGTAAGACACTTTTCAGGGCGGTTTTTAGCCTTTGAAACATTTTTTGAATCTATCCAAAAAAATATTCGATCTGACGGGATCGAACTATCAACTATTGAGAGTAATGTGAGCTACTTACCATTACACCATTGGTGATGAAATTTTTTACTGTCTGGAAAAGGTATATAAATTTATTTATAGGGGACCAGTTTTGGCTATGGATATGGCACCAACTGGAGATATGTGTTATACTGGAGGTTTTGATGGGGCTATTTGTTGCTGGGTAGTGCCATCTGTTAATATTGATCCACATGATGTCTATGGTATAGTTGCTAACTTTTAAAAACCACCTTCCCATCCCCCGATTTTGTTGTCTGGGGCTCATTGTGTGCAACCGAAACTAGAATTCAGGACGGGATCTCTGAAGTGCACGAAGTTATAACATAACAGCGCACTTACAGCTTCCGATTCCGGATATACACAACAGGTCCCTGGCTACGACACGTGTTAGGACCATAATGTCTTTTGGGAGCTCTTCCGTAAAATTTACTTGAACTTTTTGAAATCGAATTTTCGTTTTCGATCGACCACTAGCGCCTTTAAAAATAAAATTTAAAAATTTCCAGATCCCACCATCCTTCAAGAACGTTTCGAAGCTCATTCTGACTCAATTTGGGCCGTTTTATTCCATTCTTCAACAAATCATTTAATTTCTGCCTCTGCTGACGGAACTATAAAACTTTGGGAATTGGGTGTGGAAGATGGACAAAGTCCACTCCTACGAACATTTAGCCCACCGAATGCGGACAGTCGTCCTCGATCAATTGACATTGTTTCTACCGAATCGCAACAAATTGTTGCTGCTTATTCAAAAGCCCATGCTGGAATAATTGATTTGGAGTCTGGAAAGCAGTTGTTGACGTTTGATTTTAATGAAGGTAAGTAAAAATAAATAAATATGAAGATCATTGGAACCAAACATTTTTAGTGATTTTTAAGAAACCACCAAAAACAATTTTTGAAAAAAACGAAAATAAGGGTCAAAGTGGATTTGTCAGATCTTTGTTCATGTGACCTTGTATAGTCTATTTTCATTTTTTGATTCCCCCATGTTTTTTCTCAAAATTTTGGAAATTTTTCGAAAAAAATATAAGAAGGCTAAGACAATTTTTCGTGCGCAGCTTTGTACCATACATTCTCAAAGGGGGAGGGGAGTCTCCCCCCCCCCCTCCTAACCAATCCGCCAAAAAGGCCAAAAATAGGACCAACCCGGCATTGGAGCGGCCGAGTTTTTTCTTTTGTCTTCAAAATTTTGAAAAAATTTTAACATAAAGGGGGACCAAGGCAAATTTTTGAAAATTTTAGACTCAACCTAGCACCAGACCCCTCTCTCCCCCTGTTTGTCCACCTATGTTTTGTACACGTATGCTGCGCACTCCCTTTAATCAGATTACAGGTTACATCGAAAGAAAATCTTTCCCACTCAAAACATTTATCCTAAAAATTTATACTAAAAAATAATTTTTAGAAGAAGTAGGAGAAATCAACAAAATTCTTTCACATCCAACTATGCCTGTCACTGTTATGGCCGGAGACGATCGCAAAATTCGCTATTTCGATAATAACACGGGTATGTATAAAAATAAATAATTTATAGGAAATTTCCCATAATGAATAAAAAAGCTTGAAAAACTTCCTTCATCATGAACTAGGAGAATTTATGGAGAACGTGTTAAAAATTTTAAAAATTTGTTTACAAACGTTTAAGGGGATGTCTCCATAAATTTTCCTAGTTCATGGTGTAGGAAGCATTTTCAGGCTTTAAGAATGCGCGCGATCGATTTCCCGTATAATAATACCCCTATAGGGTTTTTTGGAAAAAAATTTAAAATTTTTTTCGGTTTCAGTACTCTGTCATTTGGGGCAGCGCATCCGAAGTAATACCGGCTGGAAATGGCATATAAATGTTTTGAATTATAGGTAAATTGATAAGTGGAACAGTGGCTCATGTAGAGTCAATTTCTTCTCTAGCTATTGATCCAAATGGACTTTATCTATTGAGTGGGTCTCATGATGGATCATTAAGAATGTGGAATATGGAAAAGAGAATTTGTTTACAGGTAATTCACAAAAATGTGATCCCATTTTATGTATTTACCAACTTAGTACAGGAGCTTGAAAACGCTTCTTTGATCTTGAGGTGTGTGAATTGAGGCGAAAAGAGACTAATTAATAGTCGGGGAAGGGTTTTCAAGGCTCAGCTATGTGCGAAATCGATTTTTTGCATAGATAAACCTCATATAGGGTTATTTGAATGAAAATAGCTTAAAATTTTTGCAAAAAAATCGGGTAGTATAACTTTTTGTACAATTTTGGTTCGTACGGACTTTTCATACAATTGTTCTGTACAATTATTTTTCGTACGAACTTTCGTACGGGTACTTTTCGTACAAACTTTCTGTACAGGTACTTTTCGTACAATTATTTTTTGGGACTAGCCCCCGAAAGCCTCTGAGGGCCGGGGCCAGCGGGGGATTTTGGGGGCCGGTGACTTTCGTACGAAAAGTTCGTACGAAAAATATTTGTACGAAAAGTGTCGTACGAAAATTACCGTACGAAAAGTAACGTACGAAAAGTACTGTACGAAAGGTGTTTGTACTAAAAGTACCTGTACGAAAAGTCCGTACGAAAATATTTGTACGAAAAGTTATACTGCCCAAAATTGCACAAAACTCCGGTTTTTTGGCACACCCATAATAAATAAAAACTTTTTTAGCAAATTTTTGATTTTCAGGAAATCGCAGCACATCGGAAGAAATTCGATATGTCTGTTTTATCAGTGGCATTCCATCCATCTCGTCCATTAATAGGCTCAGCTGGAGCCGATGGACTAGCTAAAGTCTTTACCTCACAACATCTACAATACTCCGGTGGAAGCAACTATACTGAGACTTAACCAAAAAAATCATTAATTTATATAAAAAATTAGAACTTTTGAATTTTTTTTGAAACAATTTTACTTGTATATTTTATATTTATTATATACTGTAGGGTTTTTTTGACATTTTTATTTCTTTTTCTACACAACTATACATATTTAAATCTTGAATATGCAAATTTTGATTAATAAAAAATTGAACAATGAAATTTTCAGAAAAGAACAATATGACGATCAAATTATATTCAATTTTTTACAAAATTAATTTTCACGATCCAAAATTATCACAAAACCCCCATTTGTTATATATTCAGGTTGTAATGAAAATGGGAGCACTACACAATAAGGGGGCCACGTGAAAAAATTTTTCAAAATTTTTTCTGGAAATGACCCCTCTAGGGGTAAAAGCATGCGGGGAATCCGAATTTGGCATTTTCAAAGCGAAAAAACGCTTATCTGATCTAGTGAAGGCCTGTATATTTAAGCGAAAGGTCGAAAAATACGAATTTTGCTACTTTTCGCTTCAATACACAGGCCTTCCATGAATCAGAAAAGCGTTTTTTCGCTTCAAAAATGTCAAATTCAGATTCCTCGCATGTTTTTCCACTAGGGTCATTTCCAGAAAAAATTTTTGAAAATTTTTTCACGTGGATGCCCCCCTTATTGTGTAGTAGCTTTTGAATTTGCTCTGATATTATTTCTTAGGCGTGCTTCTTTTTTGCGAGTATTGTTTTATAATGTATTCTCTTTTCCAAATGAAAAATATTGTATTCTGACTATGATCGTATGCTTTGTTTGAGACCTCGTCTGGGCGATCTTTTATTTTATTTTCTTGTGGATGTATTGTAAGCTTCAGATTTCATGAATTTTGGATTTTTTGTGATTAGTGAATAAATTTTAAATTTACGAAGTCATTTTATGATCCATAGTGATAAAATCACTAGACTATGATTAAAGAACAAATCTGGTAAGAAAAAAGTTGTCATTTTTTGTGTATATTCAGAAAGTTTATGAAAAATATCAGTTAATGACAGAAAAAATAAAATACTTATGCACTATCCCAAAATAAGATACTTATGCACTATCAGCAATTTTTCCTAGTCCACCAAAGCCTAGGCTTAGGCCTAAGCCTAGACTTAGGCCTAAACCTAAGTCTAGGCTTAAGCTTAGGCCTAAGCCTAGGTCTAGGCCTAAGCCTTGATAGAAATTTTATGTCATCAATTGGCATCTGCTCATTGTATAACTTTCTCCCCTCGGTTTTAGGAGTTTGACTTTTTACAGATAATTTTTTCAGAATAAAACATGCGCTATAAATATTGTCTAAATATGGACTTTAAAATGATATATAACTTATAGGGGTTAACTTAAACAAACCCCCTATGAAAAATTTGTAAATCGTCAAAAATCCAACTATTCCGATTTTTTTACTCACCCTTGTGAAATATTAAAAATTTATGATAATCAAAAACATAACAAGAAACATTTTAAGAGTATTTAAAAATTTTATTCACTTTATTTTATTCAAAACTTCAACGAAATGATCTAGTTTGCACATACATATCCGGCTTTACAACCATCTAAAGTGCCCGCTGCATGTGGACAATCTGGACACTGAACACATTCAGCAAGCATCTTGTTTAACGAGCATGTGCCGGATGATCCAAAATTATTTCTCGTGTCATGACATTCATATCCAGGAGGGCATCCATTTAAACCGGCTGATAAACAGTCTCGGCATGCAAAGCATTTTCCTTCATCACCAAATGGCAGTGCACATGTATTACCTCTATTATTCTTATTGTTGCTTGTAGTTCCACCATTTGGATCGGCACATATGTATCCATCCCTACATCCATCTGCTGTTCCTGCGGCGTTCGGGCATCCAGCACAAGGAACACATTCACGAAGAGTACCATCTATTGAGCATGTACCATGTTTTCCATAGTTATTGTATGTATCATGGCATGTTTGACCAGGAGGGCAGCCATTTAAGCCGGCTGATAGACAATTTCGGCATGCAAAACATTTTCCTGTTGCACCAAAAGGTAAAGCGCAGGTATTATCAACACGATTGTTAGGTGTACCATTACTCGTGTCTGCACAAATATAGCCTTCTCTACAGCCGTCTGCAGTTCCTACGGCGTTAGGACATCCAGCACAAGGAACACATTCACGAAGAGTACCATCTATTGAGCATGTACCATGTTTTCCATAGTTATTATATGTATCATGGCATGTTTGACCAGGAGGACAGCCATTTAACCCGGCAGACAGGCAATCCTGACATGCAAAGCATTTGCCTTGCGCACCAAATGGTAACGCACAAGTACTACTTCCACCACGTATACCACGTTGCTCTCGAGTGCTAAAAAATCTGTATATCCTAGAGAACATCATAGGAAATCCTTGAAGGCTGGCTCGCTTCATTCATTTGAAAAATGTGGGCACGGCGCATTTTTTGTCGTAAAAATTGGTCCAAATTCGAATTTTTAAAAACGAGTAATATCATTATACTCAGACTAATGAGACAAGTAAAACTAGTACCATATTTTCCGCAGATGCGACAGAATCCCATGGCCGAGTAGAATAAAAACTTAGTCCAAGTCGACTTTCAAATTTAAGCTCGATCGACCACAGTTTTGAGTGCGCTAGGCCACGAATAATCCTGGCCGATCGAGCTTCCCCACCAATTTTGCCCCTCCCTTTTTAGCTCAAAAATTCCAATTTCCCATTTTCTCATCAAAATCAACGGACAAAACCCCAAACATTTCTCTATTGGCGAGCTTGATCTTTTAGCTAAATGGCGTCGACCATGAACTAGAGAAATGCCATTCTTGTTCTCAAAACAAACAACAACTTCTAAATGGACGTTGTACAAAAATAAAAAACATCATCCGTTGGTCGATGACCCGGCAATGAAAAAATTTAAAAAGAATTTAAAATTTTTCCATTTTGATCTTCAATATCTAACTGTAGTAGTGGAAGGACTACTCTCGATCTTCCCTGGAGACGCCCTTGGGGTGACCCAAAATTGTTTTCTTGCGGCGACTCCTCTTACTCTTTCAAGGGTGGAGTCTCGCAAGGGACGTGGTCTTTATTGAGGCAGCGCATTTATTTCGGGTTTTCCATCGTGGGGGTGATCTCTCGGAGTATAACTTTTTGTACAATTGTTCTGTACAATTATTTTTCGTACGAACTTTTCGTACAATTATTTTTCGTTAGTACAACGAGTTTCATTAATTAGTACAACGAAAAGTTCGTACGAAAAATAATTGTACAAAAAGTCCATGCGAATCACAATTGTACGAAAAGTTATACTGCCAATCTCCCCACTCCCTTTTCATGTATGGGAGAAAAAGCAATGGAAACTCGCCCAAAGAACATACTTTTTATAACTTGTTGCCAAAACCACACCAGCTAAAAGAACAAAGAAACTTAAGAATTTCATCTTATACAATATAAACAAATGAACATGCCACTGTTTAACTTTGTTTATATACGTTTTTAGATGTTTTTGTAACAAGGAAGTTGTTTTTACCGTTCCGGCCAGCCATTTCATTGAAATAAGACTAATCTATCAAACTTAATAGTACAGGGTGAAATAGTGAAATGTTCCTGTCGAAGAGTGTTTCTTGTAACTTTATTCATCAGAAGTCAAAGAAAGTACTTTAATAAACTTTATACTACTAAAGACTAAAATCAATACATAACAAATAAAAAAATCCAAATTCAATCAGTTGTCGTACAACTACGAATCAATTGATTTCCTGTAGCGGATACACGTGTTGCATGGGTAACCCGTCGGCATACTGTATTCTTATCAATAAGGCACGATTTGTCGACTGTTATATCCGTCTTTCCTATTACATCTTGAACGTCTATTAAAAGTTCGGCTCTATTTGAGTTGCTCATGAATATCTAAAATGATTTTTACGGAGCGGCGATTTGGGTCAGGTAAGCGTTTTCAAGTTTTTTCAATGCGCGCAATCGAATCCTTGCATAGAAACCCCTCTCCTCATAGGGTTGTTTTAAAAATAAAAATTTTTTGGCGAAAATTTGGTAAAAAAAATCGCAAAAATCAACTTTTTTTAGTCAACCTGTAATATAAAAAATTTTTCGCAGGACCATCAGAGTGTAATGGAGCACGTACCAAATTCCGAAAAGATATAAGCAAGGGTCAAAATTTAAAAAAAATCTTCCCAATCGACCCAACTCGCCAAGCGCTTCAAAATGAGTACCATATCATGAGAGGTTTTGTGGTTTTATTCATAGCCAAGTGGCTAACGTACATTCACTCATAGGGCGCTGGTTCAATCCCGCGTTCAACAGTCATTTTTTTATTTTGTTGTCAAAATTCATGAAAATTTGTGCATATCCACATTTTTATGCGGAGAACACGATGGCGCTATTATTTTTCCATGAAAACTTTTGGAAAAATTTTTTCCAATTTTTTCAAAAGTTTTCATGAAACAATAATAGCGCCATAATTAAGCGATTCGTATGCTCCATAGTACCACTGCCTGTTTGTTTCTTTTTCTTTGATTTTCTTTTACGTTTGCCTGTTCTTTTTGTAATTTGCCTAATGCCTTGTTAAGTAAATTCTGAAGCCCTTCACGAGAATGTGTGGTAATAGCTTGTTTTGGATTTTCTTCTTTAATTTTTCCCCCATAAAAAAGCGGATATGTAAAAAGTTATATGAATTTTTACAACAAAAAAAAGACTTTGGATCGAACCCGCACCCTATGAGTGAAGAGCGAGCACGTTAGCCAATCGGCTATGGTCAAACCCACCAAAACCCTATGATATGATACTCGTTTTGAAGCGCTTGGCAAACATTTTTTTACCCCTCCTACACTTTTTCGAAATTTTGATACGCCGTGGGTGAGGATCGGGCTCAAAACTAGACAATGAGAAAATATTCTACTCCTCGAAGTCTAGTAGTAAACATTTTTCCTTACTTGTAAAACATTATCATCAATACTATCAGCATCGAGTAATTCTTCCCCTTCTGCCACCCTCCATGCCACTCTCATTCTACTCTTCCTTCTAGCTATCGCAGTTTGGTGTAATAAAACTCCTTCGGAAATTGGGAAATTTATCACTACATTATAAGACGTTTGGTACCCATTTTCTAGAGTTTTGCCCTAAATTTTTGATTCTTTAAAATTAAAAACATCTCAACTTACATTAACATTTTCAAAAAGACTTTCGACGGCAACAGCCTCCCATGTCTTCCCATGATTTGCTTCTAAAAATAGCTTCGCCAAAGTCTCTCGTCTAAGTTCCAAAGAGGCACTCA
>JAQGBS010001449.1:0-15705 GCA_034698545.1 Acrobeloides obliquus
TTTAACCAGGTCAAAAATCGGCTATATTTCCAATCAAACATATGGTCTGTTATAATATAGGCGATGTTCAAAACAGATGGATCGTTTTCTTGAGCGAAGAATCTCAAAAAATCTTCGGCCATGTAGCTTTTGTTAAAAGATGATAATATTTTGGGCTTGTAGTTGTCACGCCGTCTGAAAAATTTTACATATTGTCTATACTTTTTGCATACTTGAATGTCGCAATAAGAGCTTTGGGTGTTTTGTAGTCGTGTAAATTTGCTGAAAAATAAATTCCATACTCATCGGCAATAGTAACATCACTATAAAAAATGTACATTATTCTAGTGGTCGTTACACATACTCACACACTCAAGTACAAGCATATACACACCATGGTGGCGGAAAGTATGGCCAAAAGTGGCAACAAATGTAAAAATGAAAGTAGAGTGTAATTTTTTATGTTTTTTGTTGTAATTTATCGTTTTTATTAAGAATTTTAAGAAAATTGATTATAAACTTCAATTTTGATTCAAAAAAGGTATTATAGCGAATAAATGCTATGATAACAAACAACTTTCATGATGAATTCATTCATGGTATATAGAGCAGCTCTTCAAAAAAGTGTGTAGCTCGAAGTCTTTGTCCGATTTTCATGATCGATTTCTCTCGATGAGGGCAACAATTCTACAATCTGCTTTTTTGTAATTCAATCAAAAACTTATAATTTTTTACGAAAAACTGTCCAAAAAGCATGTTTTTTGGGAAAACTTCTAAGTTTTTTATTGAATTACAAAAAAGCGGATTGTAGAATTGTTGCCCTCATCGAGAGGAATCGTTTGAGGGGTCGATCATGGAAATCGGACAAAGGCTTCGAGCTACATACCCTTTTGAAAATTTCGAATGGTTCAAAAATTCAAACATGTTTGTAAAATAAACGACGCATGCTCGACGGCTAAATTTTTGCATAAAATTATAGCTCTTGATTCGTAGATAATGTTTAAAAAAAGAATTATTCAAATTGCTAATATCCTTGCTGAGAAAATCAATTTTTTCACAACCATACTTTTTCGTGTTATTGACACGAAAACTTTTATTAATTGTTTTGTCGCCATTTTTTTCCACACTTTCCCCCTCCGTGCACACGCTCAAATTTTTTTTAACTATAAATTTAAAATGTAAAACTTGTCATTCTGCTAATTCGAATAAACTAAATTCACCGAATTCAATATTACATTGTTGTTCAAAATAATCGGTCACATTTGACATTTACAATCTCTCAAATATCCGCTCCCCTCCTAACCAATACTTTGAAAAATTACATATCATTCAAATTCCATAACTGACAGTCGCCTAGAATTCTGGACATTAGTTCCGAAACTTTAGTTGTCCTCAAAACTTTGGCGTTTCTGTTACAAGATCCATATCTATTTTCAAAATATCGAGTGCATTCATATTCGAAATATGAGCCATTTTTAATATGACCAAGGTTATTTAGTTGATCAATTAGGCCAATAAAAATTCTTGCCTTAGTATAATTAGATGGGTTAGACGAGTCGATAATGAAAAATAATGACAAAAATAGAAATAGAAATAGCATTTTTAAGAATGCTTGCTGATTTTTTTAAAGGGTTTTGACAATTTTGGAATTGATCTTGTTAGCAATTAAGCCATTTAGGAGAAAAAAGAGCCATTTTATTCTGATAATGGCTTCAATTGATAAGAACCCTTCTCAAGTAATACCTTGAAACATTTAAGGACATTTTCATGATTTCTGATTTATTCAATAGAAAGAAAATGAACAAAAATAATGAAAAAAATCTCATGAAAAAATAGACAATTTGATCGTTTTTTGGTTAAAAAATGAATCATTTTTTGAGCTGAGTCTATTGGCGATATTTTTTAATTTTGACCCTTGCCCCCACACTTGGTACGATGTGCTCCCCCCAAACTATAGCTACACCACTGGTGAGAGATTTTTATAAACAAAATTTTTATATAAATTTTTTTGAAACTTTGATTAAAATTCAATTGTTTAAAAATAAATTTTTACTTTCAAGTTATAAATTAACAACATAATAAAAAAATATTGATTACAGAGGAATGAGATCTTCTTTAAAACACAATCTGGCAACGATTCGATTTCCTTCTGTAGAAGTTCAGCACAAATATTATTCAAAATTTCTTCTTTTGTACATACTATGGCATTTCCATGGTGGATAGTGCAGTGCAAAGGTGTGCTGACTATATCTTTTTAGACTATACTTCATTTCTGACTATTGCATTTTTCATGTCTGCATACGAAGTTGATAGTAGACGAACTTTTGTAAACCTTGCGGTAGTGGGCGGCCCATGAATCCTTGTTCCAACGATGTTTAGTGCACTCTTCAACTGAGCATAAGGAACCTCATCAGAGATTTCAGCAAAGTAACTAAACATATTTGTTAAAATAATAACAAGTTTTAAAATATCTATTTAAATTTCACGTCGTAAAATTTAAATTTGTTACGTCAAAAATTGACATTTGACGTACAATAACAATTTTTGACAAATGACGTCAAAAATGTCAATTGACCAGCACAACTCTATGTCACGTAAACTCAATTGAATTTTCTATTCATTTTATTTATATAATTCATATCTTTTTTTCAAAGGCATGATTCTATACACAGATGTAAATTATATCAGAAATTGGTTCATTTCTGATACAGCTGTGATTAGATCTCATACATACCAAAAGTGAGCCTTTTCTCGCATGGGTGATGGAATCTTGATATCTTTCATTATAACAGCTAGTTTTTCAAAGTCTAGATCTCGTAAAGATCTTTCTTATAAAAATTGATTTTTTTCAAAAATTTCGAAAATACTTTATTTGGCTCATATCTTTCAACAGAAGAACAAGACGATTCAAAACGTCGTTTCATACACCGAGGCTCAGAAAATTACGACTTTTGTTGAAAAATATGACAATTTTCGACGTTTTTGATAGAAAATAGCAAATTTTGGTCATTTTTTAAATGAAAAAATCATGTCGTATTGGAAAAATTATGACTACTTTGATAAAAACTGGAAAAATTTAGACATTTTTTGATGAAAAAATATTGTCATGAAACAAAAAACATGTTGGAAAATGGACAATTTTAGTGAAAAAATCATGTTGTACAATAAAAAAAATCATGTAATATTCGAAAATTTTGGATGCAAAAATGGACAATTTTGTGAAAAAATCATGCCATACTTCAAAATAAAACATGTCGTATTTTGACACTTCGCACCAAAATACGTTATGTTTTTAAATTACAGCCTCGATACGACGCCATGAGGGGGGAGGGGGACAGTTCTCCCTTTTGCACCTATGTTCCTTATATCTATAGGCATAAGAAATTGAATAATACTCACCTGATCTCTTTATAACATTCTTTTGTTTCGACGATAATCCTTTAAAATTTCCCGAGAACACTATTCCAATAAGTAATTCTCTTTTCACACATTGATCCCAAGATTTTTTGGTAGACATGCCCTCAAGATAAAACGGAACCAATTCGGCGTCTTCAAAGCTTTGTATATATGATCTGTATGCCTTGAATTTCCAATTTGTCGTAGATTGCAAATATTTTAGCGCATCTTGAGTCGTTGCAACCCGATTACTCTTTTCTCCTCTTTTCCTATATTCATTCACCAACGACGTTGCAAAACCCTAAGAACTTGATTATAATTTATATTTTATGTTTAACGTTTACCATTTTTTGCAAAAATGGCTAAAAATCCCATTTTTAGACAAAAAAATGTTTTTTTCAAAAAAATTTATCAAAAATTCCTGTAAAAAATCTTTATTTTTACATTTTCTATTTTTTTTTAAAAGCGTTTAAAAACAATAAGACATGTATTTCAAATTCCAGAAATTGTGATCCCAATCTTCAAAATGGGACAATTTTTTAAAAAACTGAGATTTTTTCATAATTCTTTAAAGTTATTGCTTAAAAAAAAATTGATGCTATTTTGGAGAACAAAAATATAGATAAAAATTTCTTATCGCTATTTTACTTTCCTTGAGTGGGGTCATAATTTCTGGACAATGAAAAACATGTGAATAACACACCTTTCGACAAGATCCCGAAGAAATCGTTTTTCTTGAAATCTGCGAACTAATCGAAAACAGTAGTATCTCTGAACATAGTTGCACCTGCCTAACTCTTCTTGTTTCAAGCTAATCGTGCACATTCTTCCAATTGTTGGTTTTCCTCCTAAAAATATATAAATTTTATAGTTAATTTCAATGCAGTAAATTTAGACTAATTTCGATTTTACAGGGTGACAACAAATTACGCGCACTTTTTCCTTTTCTGATTCCTTTTGATCAAATTCGATTTTTCTTTCAACTCAGAATCGTTTTTTATCATTTTTAAAGATTAAAAATGAATCTTGATAACGAATGGTTTCGACCGGCTGTCGAAACCATTCGTTACTTACTTGGTTGAAAATCGCAAAATGAAAAAAAAGACATTGCAGAAATCTTTGCAAAAAGTGCGCGTAATTTCTTGTTATCTTGTAGATGTAAAAAACAAACCTTCTCTTGGCTTCCACTTCTTTTGCGCAGATAATCACCTGTAATTCTTTGGAAACTCATAGTAGTAATACTTCAGCGCAATAACTTTTGTCACGAGTTTTGTCACAAAAAATAGCTGTTTTTTGTCACGAAAAACTTGAGATTTTCAAATTTACGGTTTTTGTATCTGTGACAAAAGTAAGGTGACAAAAGTAACGTGACAAAAGTAACGTGACAAAAGTTATAGTGCCACTTTTGTCATGAATTGAGATTTTCACGCTAACTTTTGTCAAGTCATCATACAACTATAACTTTTGTCACGAAAAATAGCTGTTACAAACAAGGTTGCAGAATATTTCCGATTCCCGTTTCCGGGAATATTCCTGGGAATTTGGGAAAGTTGCGGGAATATTCCCGCTGCCTGATTATCAATAAAATCCGTTTATCTACACGAAAAATTTAAATCAACATCACTTTATCGGACGGTCGGCTTCCTTATCCACTTGTACATCTCTGCAACTTTTTATTTTGTGAGCGGAAACGGACCATACCTGAGGCACTAGGACAGTTCTCACGTTCACAGACAAAAGTTACGGACACTTCTCACGGATTCTTCTTACTGGATTCTTTTCATGGGGATATTTCTCACGGGACATTTTTTACTCTTTTCATGGGGATATTTCTCACGAAACATTTTCTTAAAAACTTCTCACGAGACACTTTCAGGAAGAAACGGGAGCAGGGGGAAAAAGTGTCCCGTGAGAACTGTCCGTAAGAAATGTCCCGTGAGAAATGTCCAGTGAGAAATGTCCAGTGAGAAGTATGCTTGTTAATTAATTAACTAAAATTTACGTTTGGAATGTTGTGATTCTTTTTTCCAAAGAGAATCACAACATATTGTTTTAAATAAAAGTATGTCGTTTGCGGAAAATTGTGTATCAACTTGTGATTTAATTGTTCATTCTATTATAGAAATTACTCAGGCGTGTAAGATCTCGCTTAAACCCACCTACGAACAAATCTGAGAGGAAAAAAGTTGCCCTTTTTGTTGATATTCGAAAAATTCATAAAAATAGAGCATTTTTTTAATATAAATTCTGAATCGTTGTCGTTTTTGAGATAATTGCGTATGAGGTTGGATTTGATAGTTTGTGCATTACTTCGAAAACATGTACCTGATAGTTTTTCCTTGAATCAATCAAATCTGTATACTGAGAAGAAAATAATTCAAAATTCTTGAACATTTAGAAAATAATAAATACAGCGTTTTTTATAACACGTAACAGTCTACGTTTACATGAGCTTGTGTCTTATATAAGAAAAGTGACTTGGTCAGGGAGGTTGGCCAGGCAAATCGATTTCCCGCCTAGATAACGAGCGAAAAATGCCGATTTTCGATATATTTTTTGGAGGGGTGTCCATTTTTCGAGATGTCTATTTATCGAGGGGGATTGTATTAAATATATCAGCTGAAGCACATCTATTAGCATGTTGACGAAATATCTTATTTTGCCTTTATTTTTGTTAAATTTGACTACTTCTTATATCAGCCTCCCATACAACCAAATACAACACATATTTACCATGGACTTGCTCGTGGAACTACTGTTGCTCAAGCCGCTCGAAATACTAATGCCGTGTATAGGGAAGACTCTACTACAGAACGCACATGTCAAAATTGGTATCAGCGCTTTCGTTCTGGTGATAATAGCCTCAAAGACGAATCTCGCTCACGAAGGCAAATGAATTGAACAGGTATTAATAGATCTTGTTGAAGAGAACAACCGTCAAACAACAAGTGATAAAATTACCCCTAGAGGGTTACTTGACAAAAAAAATTTTTTTGGAGATAGGACCTCGAATGGCACCCCTTTTCATTTATCTCCCACTAATCTGATCACGTAATCAAAAATGAGCGGTTATTTTTTCACACATTTTCAGAATTTCAACAAAAAGCCAACTTTTTTCCAGCCAAGACTAGTCTTTTAGTATTTTATTTATATAAAAAACAAAGCTATACAATGTATACACATTTTAAGACAATGTCCCATGAACATTCACTCGAATTTGATTCTTTATAGTCCCATTACTTGTTTGATTACTTGAATGTGAAACACATTGAATCAATTTTTTGAACATTCCATTTATTTCAGCTCTTAATTTCCTAAATTTGGTTTATATTTTTCCATTCCTAAAAGAGGAGGACCGATTGAGTCGAGTTATCAAAAAAAATTTTCTAAATTTTTTCGAAAAACATAAAACATGTTCGAAACAATACAAAAAATACTGTTTTTGAGGAATAATCGAAAAAAATTTTTGAGTGTTTTTTGGCTTTGTTTACAGCAAGTTTCAATCAATAAAAATTTGTATGTGTGGATAAAGGCTAAAACAGTTATATATGTAAAAAATTTTGAAATAGCAAAATTAAATGAGCGGTTACAATTCGTTGTATAAAAAGATGGCAACTTTCCAATGGATCGGAGGGCCTCAATCAGCCCCCCGATGAGTCATGCTTTTTGTCATATAGCAATCGATTTGTGGTCAAGATTCAAAATTATATTTTAAATTGGCCAAAAAACACCCAAAAAATTTTTTCCAATTTTTCCTCGAAAACAATATTTTTTCATCATTTTGAAAATTTTTCACGTTTGTCGAAAAAATTTTTTTGCGATAACTCGCTTCAATTGGCCTTCCTTATTTAATTTCTTACTTACCCAATACACAAATAATACATAAAAGGATTATAAGTGATTTCGATTACTGCTAAGACATAGCAAACACAATAAATTGTCCTAGTTGGTGGGACATAATATTGCCACATGAGTATGATAAAAGTTTTATAGCCACAAATAATAAAAGATTGAGCCGATAAGCTCAATTCTTGTCTACTAATAACTTTGTTTCCTGAAGTTTGGAGGCGCTAAAAAGAGTATGGACATTAAAGTTGGAAACAAATTTCTGGTACTACTAAACAAGAGCAACCGTAAATAACGTGGGCATTTTTTCGAAAAAATTTTTTTAAATTTTTTAATAAGTGACCCACTAGAGGTAATTTTATGCGGGTGAATCGATTGTGCGCACTCTCGATCATTGAAAACGCTTCCTTGACTATGATCAGGGAAGGAATCAGTGTATTGAAGCGAAAATCAAACATTTTTGGATTTTTATGAGAAAACCGTCGATTCTTAGGTTTTTCTAGGCGGGGAATTGATTTTGCACACTCCCGAATCGTAAAAACGCTTCCTTGATCCTGATTCAGGGAAAAACCAAACAAATAAAGCACACACGAACACATTTGTTTATAATAAAAATCAACCCTAACAACGTCTATATAACTATTTACGTAAAGTTTATATAACTTTACGTAAATAGATTGATTTTCGCTTCAAAACACAGATCCCTTACCTGAACCAGGGTCGAGGAAGCGTTTTCACGATTCGGGAGTGCGCACAATCGATTCTCTGCCTAGAAAAACATAAAAATCGATGATTTTCTCATAAAAATCCGAAAATGTTTGATTTTCGCTTCAATACACTGATTCCTCCCTGAATCAGGGTCAAGCAAGCGTTTTCAAGGTTTGAGAGTGCGCACAATCGATTTCTCGCATAAAATTACCCCTAGAGGATCACTTAGTTAAAAAAATTAAAAAATTTTTTTCGAAAAAATGCCCACGTCTTTTATGGTTGCTCTTTTTTAGTAGTACCAAATTTCTCTAGTCATACCATAACTATCAGCTTCATAACAGCAGCAACATAAAAAGTGAACGATAAACAATCCGTAAAAATTCCAGCTCTTTGTATATTAGGTGCCAAATAAACTCTATTATACTCATCACGTATAGTTTTGATACCCCTGGCTTCAGCTTGAAATCCTGGTATCATATAAAGAATCCATATTAACAAACTTGAGATATAGGTAATCACTAATAAAGACTAAATTTATACTAATTTATGGTCCTTTTCATGAGAATATAGGAAGAACGTTGGCGCTCCATAGTGCAGTTGATAGAGAAGCCGAACCGATAAAGGGACATCATTGGGCCCAACGTTGCTTAACTTGCCAGATCGGACGGTCGGCTTCCTTATCTACTTGTACATCTTTGCAACTTTTTATTTTGTGAGCGGAAACGGACCATACCTGAGGCACTAGAACAGTTCTCACGTTCACGGACAAAAGTTACGGACACTTCTCACGAGTACACTTCTCATGGATACTTTTCACTGGACTCTTTTCATGGAGATATTTCTCACGGGACACTTCCAGGAAGAAACGGGGGGGGGGGAAGGAGAAATGTCTCGTGAGAAATGTCCTCGTGAAAAGTGTCCAGTAAGAAGTATTCCGTGAGAATTGAACTAGTTTTTAAGAAGTGCAGAAAACAGATATATAATTGAAGAAATACCTTGAAAAAAAACTTTTTATTTGTTGTTAAATACTTCAAGAAATCAACAAAAACATCACTTCGATTCAACGCTAAAATTAACGTGAGTAGTTGAAGTGATATCCATACAAATGTTCTGCATGCCATGTTTAGCTAAAAAGTTATATTATTTTTAGAAAAATGCAATTTTTGCTACTTTTCCAATAAATTGCCCAAAACTGGTATTGAACATCATCATTAGACACATTTGTATGTAGAAAAATTGAACTATCATCTCCATAATGCCAATTTGTATAATTAATTGGAAGGTTAGATTTTTGACAAAAATTTTACGAGTCATCAATATCTAAAACAATGTGAAAAATCAATATTTGGGCAGCAGGTCCAAAACTTTGAGAGGAGGCATCTTAGGCTTGAAACCAGTATTGTTCCTGTTCCTAAACTCTGGTTCCAGTGTATATGGAGTATAGGATTCGGGTCTGCTTTATGAGTCGAGGTTTTTTGATACTGGGTGTAGTATATGTTGGAATCTTGTTCCCTGGGTCAGATTTAGTTCGAAGAGATGTCTAGTGGATTTTCAAGAAGGACTGGAATCCGACAAAGTGGATTAGCAAGGAAAGGGTCGGAGAAGGGTCCCTGTGTGAGGATGAGCAAATAGATATGGCAAGGAAAGGTCCCTGGTTGTGGGGGACGGCAAAGAGGTCAAAGATGGGTGCTATACCTTTTAGGTTAAAATTGAAAAATAGATTCGGTATCGTATTCCCCATATGGAAAAACCCCGTGTATAAAAAATCAGCGCTAGAAAGGCTAAAACAATTGAGATATGGCGGCTGAAATCGAATACAAAATGTGCACGAACTTTTGACGCACCCTGTATTGTTGTTTTGTTTAAAAGCTGTTCCGATGATGTTCCAACCGATTTTTTTTTGCGGAACCGGAACAGCAAAAAAAGTAAAACTTTGCGGAATCGGAACCCATCCCTGTCTGGTCCCTAGTCTGCAGCTCGATTCCGTGCATGAATACTGATTTTCTGAACCCGGAGAAAAAAAATAAAAATTCACAGTGCAACTATTTTTATAACCTACCCACAACACAGGAATATATGCCACAAAACTTATGACTATTATGGAAAAACAAACAGTCCCAAGCAATTTTGACTCATTTATTGTAAGATCAGAAGTATTATTGCTAGTCGATTCATTGGTGTTGATCAGAGTCAAATCACATTCTTTTGTGCTGAGAGCAAAACAAATTTTTGTAGCTTGAGTCACATTTTCGGTAAAAGCCATTTTAAGTTAGCAATCAACAAAAATTAAATCAGACAGAACCGTTGTCAAGATTTGTATCTTAAAGTTACAGTGTTTTTGAGATAGCTTTTCAACAAATTGCTACATGGAAATTAAACACGGAAGATTGATTACCAAAGAAAAAGTAGTCAAATGATTTCAAGGAAATTGTTTTATAGTATATTTCTTGTTAATTAATTAACTAAAATTTCTGTTTGGAATGTTATGATTCTTTTGTTCCTTATTAATAAAAAGTATGTCGTTTGCGGAAATTCCGTGATTTTCATCAACTTGTAGTCCAATTGTTTATTCTATTATAGAAATTGCGTGTAAGAGCTTGCTCAAATGCACCTACGGACAAATCTGAAAGGAAAAAAGTTGCCCTTTTTGTTGATATTCGGAAAATTCATAAAAATAGAGCATTTTTTTAATATAAATTCTAAATCGTTGTCGTTTTTGAGATAATTGCGTATGAAGTTGGCGATTTGAAATTATGTGAATTACTTCGAAAACATGTACCTGATAGTTTTTCCTTGAATCAATAAAATCTGTATACTGAGAAGAAAATAATTCAAAATCCTTAAACATTTAGAAAAAAATAAATACAGCGTTTTTTTATAACACGTAACAGTTGACGTTTAAATGAGCTTGTGTCTAAAATTACCCCTAGAGAGTTACTTGATAAAAAAATTTTGAGAAAAATTTTTTTCGGAGATAGGGCAACGAATGGCACTCCTTTTCATTTATCTCCCACTAATCTGATCACGTAATCAAAAATGAGCGATTATTTTTTCACAAATTTTAAGAATTTCAACAAAAAGTCAACTTGTTTCCAGCCAAGACTAGTTTTTTGGTATTTTATTTGTATAAAAAACAAAGCTATACAACGTATACACATTTTAAGACAATGTCCCATGAACATTCACTTGAATTTGATTCTTTATAGTCCCATTACTTGTTTGATTACTTGAATGTGAAACACATCGAATCAATTTTTTGAACATCTCATTTATTTCAGCTCTTAATTTCCTAAATTTGGTTGATATTTTTTCCACTCTTAAAAGGGGAGGACGATTGAGTCGAGTTGTCGAAAAAAAATTTTCATAATTTTTTGGACAAGCGTAACAAATGTTCGAAACAATGAAAAAATACTATTTTCGAGGAATAATTGAAAAAAAATTTTTGAATGTTTATTGGCTTTTTTACAGCAAGTTTCAATCAATAAAAATTTGTATATGCGGATAAAGGCTAAGACAGTTACATATGTAAAAAATATTTGAAATTGCAAAATCAAATGAGCGGGTACAATTCGTTGTATAAAAAGCTGGCAACTTTCCAATGGATCGGAGGGCCTCAATCGGCCCTCCGATGAGTCATGCTTTTTGTCATATAACAATCTATTTGTGGTCAAGATTCATAATTATATTTTAAAATGGCCAAAAAACACCCCAAAAATTTTTTTTCAATTTTTCCTCGAAAACAGTATTTTTTTCATAATTTCGAACATTTTAGCGTTTGTCGAAAAAATTTTGAAAAAAATTTTTTGCGATAACTTGCCTTAATCGGCCTTCCCTTTTTAATTTCTTACTTACCCAATACACAAATAATACATGAAAGGGTTATAAGTGATTTCGATTACTGCTAAGACATAGCAAACACAATAAATCGTCCTAGTTGGTGGGACATAATATTGCCACATGAGTATGATAAAAGTTTTATAACCACAAATAATAAACGATTGAGCCGATAAGCTCAGTTCGTGTCTACTAATAACTTTGTTTCCTGAAGTTTGGAGTCGCTAAAAAGAGGGAGGACATTAAAGTTGGGAAAAAATTTTTGATACTACTAAACAAGAGCAACCGTAAATGACGTGGACATTTTTTTGAAATAAATTTTTTAACAAGTGACCCTCTAGGGGTAATTTTATGCGGGGGAATCGATTGTGCGCATTCCCGAACCTTGAAAACGCTTCCTTGACCCTGATTCAGGGAAGGAATCAGTGTATTGAAGCGAAAATCAAACATTTTCGGATTTTTATGGGAAAACCGTCGATTCTTAGGTTTTTCTAGCCGGGGAATCGATTGTGCACACTCCCGAACCGTAAAAACGCTTCCTTGACCCTGATTCAGGGAAAAACCAAACAAATAAAGCACGCGCGAACACATTTGTCTATAATAAAAATCAACTCTAACAACATTTATATAACTAAATAGATTGATTTTTGCTTCAAAACATCAATCCCTTCACTGAATAGGGTCGAGGAAGCGTTTTCACGATTTGGGAGTGCGCTGAATCGATTCCCCGCCTAGAAAAACCTAAAAATCGACGGTTTTCTCATAAAAATCCGAAAATGTTTGATTTTCGCTTCAATACACTGATTCCTTCTTTGAATCAGGGTCAAGCAAGCGTTTTCAAGGTTTGAGAGTGCGCACAATCGATTTCTCGCATAAAATTACCCCTAGAGGGTCACTTGTTAAAAAAATTTAAAAATTTCGAAAAAATGCCCACGTCTTTTATGGTTGCTCTTGTTTATTAGTACCAAATTTCTTTTGTCATACCATAACTATCAACTTCATAACAGCAGCAACATAAAAAGTGAACGATAAACAATCCGTAAAAATTCCAGCTCTTTGTATATTAGGTGCCAAATAAACTCTATTATACTCATCACGTATAGTTTTGATACCCCTGGCTTCAGCTTGAAATCCTGGTATCATATAAAGAATCCATATTAACAAACTTGAGATATAGGTAATCACTAATAAAGACTAAATTTATACTCATTTATGGTCCTTTTCATGAGAAGATAGAAAAAAATTTGGCAATATATAGTGTAGTTGATAGAGAAGACGACCGTCTGATCTGGCAAGTTACGCAATGTTCAGCTCCCCAGGTTCGATCCCCGGTGGGTGAAACTTTTGATTTTCAAAAAAAGTTTTTATTTTAAACTTCTCACAGGACACTTCCAGGAAGAAACGGGGGGGGGGGAGAAGTGTCCCGTGAGAAATGTTCGTAAGAAAAGTCCCGTGAGAAATGTCCTCGTGAGAAGTGTCCAGTGAGAAGTATCTCGTGAAAAGTGTACTCGTGAGAAGTGTCCGTGAGAAATGACCCGTGAGAATTGACCTAGTGCCATATCTTTTTACTTTTTAAGAAGTACAGAAAACAGATATATACTTGAAGAAATACCTTGAAGAATAACTTTTTATTTGTTGTTAAAAACTTCAAGAAATCGACAAAAACATCACTTCGATTCAACGCTAAAATTAACGTGAGTAGTTGAAGTGATATCCATACAAATGTTCTGCATGCCATGTTTAGCTAAAAAGTCATATGATTTTTTTTTAATATGCAATTTTTGCTACTTTTCCAATAAATTGTCCAAAACTGGTATTAAACATCATCATCAGACACATTTGTATGTAGAAAAATTGAACTAACATCTCCATAATGCCAATTTGTATAATTAATTGGAAGGTTAGATTTTTGACAAAAATTTTACGAGTCATCAGTATCTAAAACAAAGTGAAAAATCAATATTTGGGCAGCAGGTCCAAAACTCTGAGGAGAGGCATCTTAGGCTTGAGATCGGCATTGTCCCATTCCTGTACAATCCTGGTTCAAGTTTAAATGGTGTATGGGATTCGGGTCCTTTATGATCCGGGGTTTTTTTGATTCTGGATATGGTATATATTGGAGTCTTGTTCCCTGTCAGATTTGGCTCGAGGAGGTGTCTAGTGGATTTTCAAGGAGGACTGGAATCTGACAGGGTGGATTAGCAAAGAAAGGGTCGGAGAAGGGTCCCTGTGTGAGGATGGGCAAATAGATATGGCAAAGAATGGGCCCTGGTTGTAGGGGACGGCAAAGAGGTCAAAGATGGGTGCTATACATGAGCTCCTCAAAGACGCGGTGCTATAAGAGGGCACCTCAACTGTATGGCGATTTTATTTTCCGATCATATTAACAAAAAAGCGAACGTCAAAGAAGAGAGTGTCTCTTGTCGATTATCTAGAAAACACGCTGACCTGGAAGGGGAAGATAGTACTAGGTTTTTGGGTAAAAAAGGAGTTTTTACACTTGTGGCTTTTATACGGGCACCCCTTAGGTCAAAATTGAAAAATAGATTCAGTATCATATTCTCCATGTTGACAAACCCCCGCGCATAAAAAATCAGCGCTAGAAAGGCTAAAATAATCGAGATATGGCGGCTGAAATCGAATACAAAATGTACACGAACTTTTGACACACCCTGTATTGTTGTTTTGTTTAAAAGCTGTTCCGATGATGTTCCGACCGATTTTTTTGAGTAATCTGAACTGGAACAGCAAAAAGAAGTGAAACTTTGCGGAATCGGAACCCGTCTCTGCCTGGTCCCTAGCCTGGAGCTCTATTCCATGCATGAATACTGATTTCCTGAACCCGAAGAAAAAAATCCACAGTGCAACTATTTTTATAACCTACCCACAACACAGGGATATATGCCACAAAACTTATCACTATTATGGAAAAACAAACAGTCCCAAGCAATTTTGACTCATCTATTGTAAGATCAGAAGTATTATTGCTAGTCGATTCATTGGTGTTGGTCAGAGTCAAATCACATTCTTTTGTGCTGAGAGCAAAACAGATTTTTGTAGCTTGAGTCACATTTTCGGTCAAAGCCATTTTAAGTTAGCAATCAACAAAAATTAAATCAGACAGAACCGTTGTCAAGACTTGTATCTTAAAGTTACAGTGCTTTCGAAATAGCTTTTCAACAAATTGCTATATGGAAATTAAACACGGAACCAAAGAAAAAGTAGTCAAATGATTTCAAGGAAATTGTTTTATAGTATATTTCTTGTTATTAATTAACTAAAATTTCCGTTTGGAATGATATGATTTTTTTGTTCCTTATTATTAAAAGTATGTCGTTTGCGGAAATTTCGTGATTTTCATCAACCTGTAGTTCACTTGTTCATTCTAATATAGAAATTGCGTGTAAGAGCTCGCTTAAATCTACCTACGAACAAGTTTGAAAGGAAAAATTTGCCCTTTTTGTTGATATTTGGAAAATTCATAAAAATAGAGCATTTTTTAATATAAATTCTGAATAGATATCGTTTTCGAGACAATTGCGTATGAAGTTGGCGATTTGAAATTTTGTGCATTACTTCGAAAACATGTACCTGATAGTTTTTCTTGAATCAATAAAATCTGTATACTGAGAAGAAAATAATTCAAAATCCTTGAACATTTAGAAAAAAATAAATACAGCGTTTTTTATAACATGTAACAGTTGACGTTTACATGAGCTTGTATCTTATATAACAACCCCCCGAGGAATAGATTCTGCGCATTCCCGAAGCATGAAAACGTTTCCTTGACCCAATTTCCCTGACCCCCTACAAAAATCTTTTTGGTCGCGGGTTCGAATCCCGCTTGGAGCAGAGTTTTTTGCACAAAAAGTGGACTTGTGGACTTTTTTGTATAAAAAAATTCTGCTCCAAGCGGGATTCGAACCCGCGACCAAAAAAAAT
>JAQGBS010001450.1:0-15703 GCA_034698545.1 Acrobeloides obliquus
TTAGGCCTAGGCTTAGGCCTAAGCCTAATTGGGACCCGTTTGGCGTGTTCGGAGTCCCGTTTGGTGCCCCGTTCGGCGCAGTCGTACTTTTACAAATTGCCATAAAAACATTAAAATTCAAATTTTTGAATTACAGGTTTTCGTGTCAATGCATAGGCTTTCAAAAATTCAAAATTTTATATGCATGAATCATGAATTTTTGAAAGCCTATTTATTGACACGAAAACCTGTAATTCAAAAATTTGAATTTTAATGTTTTTATAGGCATGATGGTACTCGTTTAGAGCTTTTAGAGAACGTAGATCACGAATTTGAGGTCGGAATTTAAAAATTCGATGTTCCTGACAAAATCCAATTTTTGAATTTTGTACAGGAAGTCGAATTTTTTAAAAACAACCTCGGATTCATGTTTTACGCCCTCGGAATGCTCTAAACGAGTATCATAATGCCTATAAAATTTCCAACTTTGTGTATTGACACGAAAACCTGAAATTCAAAAATTTAGATTTTATAGGCTTGATGGTACTCGTTTAGAACTTTTTGAGTATGAGAAAAACGATTTTCATGTTATTTATTTTGAAGTGCAAAAATTTGTGGAAGATTTTTTTTCAAAAATTTGGTACCCTTAAAATTTTTTAGTTCGAAATTCTTTTTAGTATTTATCACAAGCCGGTTTCACAAACACTTCGGCTGCTCTACAAGACGAGTGTGAGACGAGAAAAATTTCTTTGAACAAATCCACGAAAAATCACATCCGATCCAGCCAGCTGGAAGATTTTAAGGTATAATTATAGTTAGGCTGTGTTATTTTTTGGATGTCCAAAAAAAATTATGTCAAAAATTTTTGGAATTCTTTTCAGTACATCTTACTTGATTTATTTTTGTGAAAAGCTGAATTTTTGGTGAAAAATTCGAATTTTTTGGCAAAAATTGAATTTTTTTGAAAAATTAAATTTTCTGTGAAAATTTGAATTTTTATGAAAAATTAAATTTTCTGCGAAAAATTGATTTTTCTGTGAAAATTGAGCAATTCTGGATGTATGCCCCCGTATAACGTTTTTCATGGTTAGCTTTACGAAAAATGTCGGCTACTTGTCGAAGTGGATAAGGAGTCAGCCGGCCATCCGATCTGGCAAGTTAAGCAACGTCGGACCTGCGCAAGTTCGATCCCACTAGGACAAAAATTTTGATCTACAAAAAAACTTTCCTTACAAAGAATGAAGCAAAATTTTTTTGCTCCATTGTGTTTGTAAGAAAAGTTTTTATAGATCAAATTTTTTGTTTCTTTGTCCTAATGGGATTTAAACTACGGGCCCAACGTTGCTTATTTTGCCAGATCGGACAGGCGACTTCCTTATCCACTTTGCCAAGTAGCAGACATTTTTCGTAAAGCTAGCCATGAAAAACGTTATACCCTACTCAAAATTCAATTTTAGAGAAGACTTCTCCAGGCTTTCGAAAACGGAAAACAGTCAGCATTTTTCAAAATCTGGGACGAACTTTTCTCCAAAGCACCAACCCGGAGCTCGATATCCATCCTAGAATTTCGGCTACACATTTATTTTGCGACGATACCACTTCGACGACACCCTACGGTATTTATTTGTTAAAAAGAAAAATTTTCAGCCCAGGAAGTGATTTTACAACTCTGACAAAGAGATCGATTAGCGCTATTCATTCGCCTTCCCATGTGGTCTAGTGGTTAGGATTCGTGGCTTTCACCCACGCGGCCCGGGTTCGATTCCCGGCATGGGAATAAATTTTTTGCCTCTTTTCAATATTTTTTCTGTATATAAATTTAATTTTTTAATTTTTTTAGCACACTTGTAAAAATTCAATTTTTAATTTTTTTGGTGTAAAAAAACTATTTAATTTTTTGTGTAAAAATTCTATCTTTTATTAGTGTAAAAAATCAATTTTTAAATTTTTTGTAAAAATCAATTTTTTAATTTTTTAGTGTAAATTTTTTTTTAAATTCCTTTTTTATTTAGTGTAAAATTCAATTTTTCATTTTGTTTCAAAATTAAAAAATCGATATTTTAAAGAACCTATTAAATTTTCAGGACAAACACGAGTACAAAGAAAAACTCGTCGACCTAAAACACTACCTCGAAGAAGGACCAGGCTCCAAACTAGCTGTCAATTCCGAGCTAGTTCCATATTTTGCCCTGCCCTACGTCACGGACATCCATAAACATCCGGTTTTTAAAGAGCTATTACAGGTACACATATCAATTTGAAGTTTTACATCGAAAATTTTTTAGCCAAAAATAACACCAGAATCGTGTTCCTTATACCCAAAAAGCTCTAAACGAGTACCATCATGCTTATAAGATTCAAATCTTTGAATATCAGATTTTCGTGTTAATACACAAGTTTTTCAAAAATTCAAAATTTTATTGGCATGATGGTACTCGTTTAGAACCATTCGAGGGCGTAGAACACGAATCTGATGTGTTATTCTTAAAAATTCGGCTTCCTATACAAAATTCAAAAAGTTTAAAAAAATGGATTCCGAAGGATAGTCGGGTTTTTTTAAAATCACCTCGGATTCGTGTTCTTCACTCTTGAATTAGCTTTAAACGAGTACCATCATGCCTATAAGAATCAAATTTTTGAAACTCAAATTTTCGTGTCAATAAAAATTTGAATTGTTTAAAAATTTGAATTTTATAGGCAATTTGTAAAAGTACGACTGCGCCGAACACGCCGAACGGGGCACCAAACGGGGCGCCGAACACGCCAAACGGGTCCCAATTAGGCTTAGGTTTTAGGCCTAATTGGGACCCGTTTGGCGTGTTCTGCGCTCCGTTTGATGCCCCGTTCGGCGCAGTCGTACTTTTACAAATTGCTTCGAAAAAATTGTCCGGAAACGGGTTTGAATTTGCCTGAATATTGACACGAAAACCCTGAATTTGGTTTCGCTCCATTACGTCGTTTCATTCGTGTCGTTTCATTTGTATCGTTTCAACCTTTCGTTTCATTCGAGTCTATACCGAAAACAAATGAAAAAGTTATCAGTGCAATTTCAAACTATATTTGAAATTTTGTAATGTTGAACAAATCTGTTCAATAATCAAATTTTGATTGAAACAGAGATTTAGCCTGAATAAATAAAAGCTGATTACTGAAACGATTGATTAAACAATATAAATTTTTTCAAAAAGTACACGATTGTTTTTGTTAACGAAAAAGATTGCTTATTAAAAAATTGATATTGAAACGAAATCTCTGAATATCAAGGAAAACACTTACTCATGACTAGTGTCAAATTTAGTAGAGTGCATAGAAATAGTGTGATCCATTCGCAATTTCGTGCTCCTTCTTAGAGCTCCAATTATTTGGCAGTTGACTAATATGAGCATCATAAAGGGTATAATGAACATAATTGCCGTATATAATATAACTCTTTTGATAAGGTGGTAATAGGCCTCTCTTTGAAGAGATGTTAAGAAAATTTGTCTAAAAAAATCAAATTTTGAATATATAGTTAAAAAATTTTTTCATGGACCTTCTTTTCTAATTTTTATAGGAAAAATAATATCACCATCGTGTTCCTCACATAAAATACCCATATGCAAAAATTTTGAATGATGTAAAAAGGAATCGCTCCAAGTGGGAATCGAACCCGCGCCTTCAGTGCGGGGGTTCTGGCGCCCTAACCACTTGACTATGGGTTAAAAAATTTGAATATGTGCGAAAATGGGCTATGGTAGTGATGTTAAAAGTGATTTTGATAAAAGGGTGCGATAAGACGACGCATTTTGATAATAGTGATAAAGATTTTTGCGATAACGTTATCACTTATCACGTGATAACGTTATCACCAAAATCGTGATCACTAGTGACACACAGGCTTTCTGGGGGTACCTCGAAACAGTTTTAAACATAGCCGAATAACACGGCTCGATATCCAGCTCCAACCACGTAGGTACATTGATCAAAACACTGAATAACACACAGCCAGCTATAGCATAGTGCACAGGCTTTCTCGTCACCCAACGCTTGGTCCTGAATGGATGACATACCCCAAGAAATCTATGGACGGACACAACCACCGTAAGATAGACCCCGCATGTTTGGGTGGTCAAGGCGAGTGGATACGAGTACCTAAAATTTTCGTTTCCTTTGTTGAATATGTCTTTTTTGGCTCACCTCAAGACGGTTGGAAAAATATCATGTAGGAAAAAGCTCGATGAGTTTACTGCCATCACTGGGAATAACAGAAAGAAAAAATTGAAAACTAGTAGTAGGAGGTCTAAAATAAAAAAATCGATTAGAGGAAAATTTCGAAATTTTAAAAACGAATCATGCCATTCAACTCAACTTACCAAGATAAGTAGAACGTATACCATGACATGGATGGTTTCCATCCCATAGCCGAGTGGCTAAAGTGACAGATTTGCAGTTTATAGGCTCGGGTTCGAATCCCGCAACGCATTATATCTTAGAGATCAAGATAGAGATATGCAAAAATTTTCATGGAATTTGAACAACTTTAAATTCGACGCAAGATTCGAACCCTAGTCTATAAACTACAAATCGATCACTTTAGCCATCCGGCCATGGGTTTGGGATGGAAAACTTCATGTTATGGTATTCGTTCTACTCGTCTCAGCGAGCTGAGTCGAATGGCATGACTCGTTTTTAAAATTTCGAATTTCCTCCAATTTTAGCAACAAAAAAATCCGCCGTGAAATAGGGATGATATGTTACAAAAAGTGCCAATCCTTGTCAAATATGCGAATTTTGAGCACGAACATCAATCGTTATAGATGATAAAATTGTCTCTGGGCTTAGGTATAGGCTTGGGCTTAATCGTGGGTTTAGGCATAGGCTTAGACTTGGGCTTAGGCTTGGGCTTAGACTTAGGCTTGGGCTTGGGCTTAGGCTTGGGCTTGGGCTTAGGCTTAGGCTTAGGCTTAGGCTTAGGCACAGGCTTAGACTTAGGATTGGGCTTAAACTTGGGCTTAGACTTGAGCTTAATTGTGGGCTTAATCGTGGACTTAGGCATAGGTTTAGACTTGGGCTTAGAATAAGCTTAAGCCTATTTTTAGAATCCAAATTTCGACAAACGCACAAATTTGTCTCATTTGTCACAATGAACAAAATATTATCGTGCTCAAAATTCACATATTTCTGGCCTGTGACAAGGATTTTTTTCACTTTTTGTAACTTGTACATCCTTGAAAAATTTAATTTTTTTAGCGAAAAAATTATTTTCTTACCCGAGATCGAAAGTGCCATCAAAAAATGATTCATCAACAAAGTCCTCATTTCCCTGTCGTAAAATACCAGAATGTTCAAAATATTCGCGAATATCCCAAATATACTAATTGGCAAATTTGCATAAAGTCGATAATCAGTTTGATCAGGTGTGAATATCTCTATCATACAATTAGGCATAGCGGAAGAATTTTCTGAGGTAGAAGCAGAAATAACTGGCGTAGAAAATAATGTAACTATAGGGATGGATGTGGAGGTCGAAGCTGTAGTCATTTCTATGACAAATGACGGAAGTATTTCCGGCATCTAAAAATGATGAATTTCTATAGAAATTTTACATCGTGATAAAAATCCAACACGAAAAATTCATGAAAAATAGAGTATTTTTTGTTTTTACATCATGTTCTGAATCGTTGTAGTTTTTGAGATAACAGCACTAGAAAGAATGAGAAAAAATATTTTAAAGAAATTAAAAAAACAAAACTTTCAAGTGCAAAAAAGTTAAGCTTCAACTGGGATTCGAACCCGAGACCTTTATCGTCGTAGACCAATGAGTTAGCTACTGCGCCATGCGCGCTTCAAATTTTAAAAATAGCATTCCTTTTTCAAAAATTGTGCAAAAATAACTCCGCAATTATCCTCCAAAAAATCCAAGTCAATCAAAGCCGAAAATTATGCCTCCGGTCATAAGTAGCAGTCGAGTCTCTCTTTTTAAAAGCCACAATTAAGAGGGTTAATGTGAGAAAAACTCACATCAGACGAATAAATCGTCTCGAAATTAAAAGTTGGAAAAACTACTATGCTCTTTGTTCTCTTTGATCGTTAGACAGAGTGTCCCAAAAAAAATTTTTTTACGCCGTGCCTAGAGTGAAGCTCAAAGTTGAAATGACATAATGGAACGAAACCAAATTCAGGGTTTTCGTGTCAATATTCAGGCAAATTCAAACCCGTTTCCGAATGCCATCTGGAAATGAAATCGCTTCATTCGATCGTTTCATTTGTATTCGTTTCATTCGTATCAAATGAAAACGGATTTTTGCTATTTTTGGGCATTTTTTTTTAAATTTTCAAATTTTTTATTTTCACCAAAATAACCCATTAGGGGATTTTTCTAGGCGAGAAATCGATTGCGCGCATTGCCGGACCTTGAAAACGCTTCTCTGACTCTGTATTAGCATATTTTCGCTTCAATACACACATCTCTTCCCTGAATCAGGGAAGCGTTTTCAAGGTTTGGCAATGCGCGCAAACGATTTCTCGCATAGAAAATCCCATATAGGGTTATTTGGGTGAAATTTAAAAAAATTGAATTTTTTGGAAACAAATCACAAAAATCTGGTTTTTTGGAGCACCCTGTAAAACATTTCAAGTGAGAAAAGGTTATAAAGCAAACAAAACGTGTGTATTGAATGGATCGAAAAATTTTTTTTGCAAATTTTCAGTACATTTTCCCATGTTTCCTTTAAATTAAATTCCCGTTTTTATGAAAAAAAAATTTATTGGATGCAGTTATGCATTTATATAATTGACAAGGGTATGAAAAATGTGGTCATTGCTCGATGAAAATTCGTATTATTTTATAAATTGAATTTTTTGTGGAGGAGGCCAATCTTTTATAGCATGAATTTTTGCACAACAAATTAAGTATTTATAAAAATGGAACGTGAAAATTTGAAATTTGTTCGAAAATTTTTTTTCAGAAAAATACAAAAATGTTGAACAAATTACACACTCTTTTATTAGAGTTTTGGTCAAATTTTAACGGAAATGGAACAGCGAAAATTTTCAGAACTTTACGGAACAGGACTACAGTCCTGAAATTTGTATACTCCGTTTCCTGCGCGTCGTATAAAAAAGTTGGCGCCCGGGGGGGGGGGGGGACTTTTGCGCCCTCATATATGCGCCCCTATATATGCGCATTAATAATTGCGCCCCGACATCTCTTCCTCTTTCGTATCCGCCAATTACCCACCTACCCTCAACATGATGTCCACGATGGTATTTCCTTTTGCCAAATTTAAATCATTGTATCGCGCGACATAAAAAATCCTTTTGTGACGCGACTATAAAAACAATTGCCTTGTGACGCGCGACGGAAATACAAACCCTCGGTTAGGCATTGACGCTCCATAGTTCGAGTTCCGTTTGTGTATTGATGCTCCAATTGGTTGTAACTTTTGTGCCTTCTTATCTTAAAAAAGAAGACATTCGGCATTTTTTATAACTTGCCAAGACGAATAAAATGACACGAATTTGAACAATGTTTTGGGTTATTGAAACGAAAATATGAATCAGGGATTTCGTTTCAATAACCCAAACAATTTTCAAATTTGATAATTTTGGTGTCATTTTTCTTCTTGGTAAGATGTAAAAAATGCCTTCTTTCTTATTTTAAGAAATAAAAAAAAGTTAAAAACAATTGGAATCAAGCGGGACTCGGACTTTTCATCGTTAGCGTTGGGCACGCTCAAAAAAGCCTCAATAATTTGGGAGTAACTCGCACCCCTCATCCCTCCTAAAAATGAATAGGAAGAGAGGCAGGAAAAAAGTCTTGCTTTCTGAGACTTTTTGAAACTGACATTCATTGAAAATCGAAGCCATCGTGACAAAACAACAGACCAATCATGTGTCGTCAAACAGAGAAGCTGTTGAATTGGCACGCACACGGCAAAATACAAATTCTAAAGGGTAAAGAGAGCCAATAAAATAAAAATTGGCTATATTTTTTTAATTTGTATGAGTATATAAAGGAACATACAAGGTTTCAACCATGCGATCAGGGATACAAAAAAATTTCGTGTATAATGAAAAAAACCTTATATGTACTTTTACGAGGACAATGTATAAGAACAAGATCAAGATATAGTCCGTCTTCACGAAAAGAGTCTCACAAAAAGTTGTCTCATCATAGCGCAGTTGGTAGAGAAGTCGAGACCGTCCTGGTGGGGGGACTTTTGCGCCTTTTAACGAAAACAAATTTTCTAGAAATGACATCTCTAAGTGTAAAAAATGCGGGGAATTCGAATTAGGCAATTTCATAGCGAAAAAACGCTTCCCTGATTCAGGGATGACCTATGTAATGAAATGAAAAGTCGTAAAAATGCGAGCTCCAAATCTTCTTTTCCTGTATACCATGTGTTCCAAATCCTACCATTTTTAGACAAAAAATGGTTTTAACCACCATAAAAGTGCGTCCAAAGCTAGATAAGCCTCGATTGAACTTTTTAAAATCTTTATCCTTCTCCTATGACCTTTAGACTAGTTGATCCGACTTTTTTTTCAAAAAATGTACATCTTAAAGATTTTCAAGTCTCGAAAATGTGAAATTCATATTCCTCACATAGAATTACCCCTACAGGGGTCAATTCTAGATGATGAAAAAAATTTTTTTCGAAAAATTTTTCACGTTCAGTGGGATACCTAATCGATACTCGTGCCAAAAAACCACATCATCTAATTCAAAAATTATATTGAAATAGCACTTTCCATCTAAAAGCAATAGGAGAAATTTTGGATGAGCAGTCATGGAATCAAGGAGGATTATCGCCGGGAAATTAGACACCGCTCGTGTGGAAGAAGCTCCAAATGAAACCTGAAAGGTTCATTAGCATTTTCCTTCGAAGAAAATGGCGCTGAGACGAGCCGAAGAGAAATGTATGGTTATAAAAAATCACTTCCTTATTAAATCTTTTACCATTACATACATGAAGCCATACGTGCAAAATGGGGGGGGGGGGGTCAACCATCCTTTTCAAAAATTTTTTTGTTGATTTTTAGAGATCACAAAATTTTGCAAAATCTTTTGGATCTTGCTGGGAATCGAACTTGAAATAATTTCTAAGAGACGACAGTCTTCGCCACTCTGCCATGAGGACTTCTTAATCGATATTCTTAAATTTTAACTCAGACAATCCTTACTCCCTTACTCTGTCTTATTCCGTCCATACGTAATTCCACGAAACTTTTCCCTTCACTCCAATCGCATCAAAATCGACTCATCTCGGTGAGAGAAGTCGATCGAGTACCATATCATGGGATATTCCCCCCCCCCCACGACCACGAAGGGATGCCACCTAAAAAAGTGTGTTTTGGATCGGGGCGGGAATCCCAACTTTATGATACTCGTTCTACTCCTCTCACCGGGCTAAAATGAACGACATAAGTTGTTTTGAAAACTTCGATTCCCCCCCCCCCCCCCCATAGGGCCCCATACTCCACCCCATAAGGCTTTTGTGTCGGGTACCCCCACGATATATATATCGTTCCAATCATGAGGACAATCTTGATCAGGGAGGTCCTGGAAATCATGAGAGTAATTTTGATCAGGGAGGCCTTGCCTCTGGCTAGAGGAAGAGGCGCCTTCAGCATCTTGGCAAAATAAGTTCTTATTCTTTATTCCAAGACTCATCCTGCTAGTATCTCATGAAAAGGTTAACAAGCTCATCAAATAGAAAACTTATTATAAAAAACCCCTCTACTAATTTGCACGTATAAGATTTCGGGAGCATGCACTTTTATACCAAACAATTAAATAGCATTCGTCACATGAAAAAGGAATACAAAATTTCCGACTTCATTGAAAATGAATATTCAGTCAATAAATTTATGTTAATAAAGTAGAGGATAAAGAAGCGATTTCGTTCGAGAAAACAAGGACGATGGAGCTTCATTTTCATGTAGTTCTTACAAATGGCTAATCTTCTTAATAAAAAGTCTACAAGTGTGTACTAGGAATGGAGATTAGGGATAAATGAATGAAAAGCGAGGGAATTTATATTAGATAAATGAAACAATGGTTATGTTACAAAACAGAATTATGCAAAGATTAAGCTACTACACAACAGGGGGACTACCCACGTGAAAAAGTCTTTCAAAATTTTTTTTTGGAATTTTCTAGGAATGACACCTCTAGAGGTAAAAAAATGCGAGGAATCCGAATTTGGCAATTTCGAAGCGAAAAAACGCTTCCCTGATTCAGGGAAGACCTATGTATTGAAGCGAAAAATCGTAAAAATGCGATTTTTTCGACTTTTCGCTTCAATACAAAGGTCCTCCCTGAATCAGGGAAGCGTTTTTTCGCTTCGAAATTGTCAAATTCGGATTCTCCTGCATTTTTTTACCCCTAGAGATATCATTTCTAGAAAATTTCAGAAAAAATTTTTCGAAAAATTTTTCACGTAGGTGATCTTGAAACGAAAACATGAATCAGGGTTTTCCTTTTGATACAAACAAGAAAAAAATCCCAGGTCAAAAAAGATGAAAGTTCAACGTTCTAGCCAATTAACTATCGAGCTTCAATTTTTAGCAACCATCGTGAAGCATTTCCCCCATTGAAACTGATCTTGCATGTGAAGATGAAAATTAGTTTTTTTATTTACAGAGTGAATAAAAAAGTGCATTTTTGTGATTTTTGGTAAAAAAATTTTTTGGGACCGGAAAATTTTTTTACTAAAAATAACCCATATAGGGATAATTTTATGCGGGGAATCAATTGCAAACATTTTCTAAGCATGAAAAAATTATCTTGACCCTGATTCAGGGAAAGGAGTTGGTGTATTGACGCGAAAATTGAAATTTTTCCTTTTTCGCTCGTACACCAACTCCATTCCCTGAATCAGGGTCAAAAAAGCGTTTTCATGCTTCGGGAATACGCGCAATCGATTCCTCGCATAAAATTACCCCTATATAGGTCGTCTTTAGTAAAAAAAATTTCCAGTCCCAAAAAATTTTTCAAACCCAAAATGCACTTTTTTGACCCACCCTGTATAACAGGACATCCAAAAAATTGCCATGACGACTTTTAAACGCCAAAATAGAATAAAATATGCAAACACTTCAATCATTATATTCTATATATATATAAAAATTACAAATACAACAATTTGCACAATTTTCGTGATGGCAAATATTTTCGCCACAATTATGTTTAGGCGCGTATTTTGGAACTACAAATTAGTCTCCCCCTCCTCCTTCCTAGAAAATCGACATTTAGCTTGAACACCCCAAAGGCTTTTGCCCTTCCTTGATCTTGTTAAGTGGCGTAGGAGAGCAAGAGAGATTTGCGCACGGCGCATTTTCGAATGCTGCATTGAATATGCAAATGAGGATAGCTAAGAGAATGGAAAAGATTTTCTTGACGTCAAACATTGTTCTAGGGCAAATGTTTAAAAGCGCAAAAAAGTTTTCTAGAAAAATACTTAAACGTGTTTGTGTATGGAAGCGAAGGGATTGACATCATTGGCGACAGGGTCTTCCACTTCATCCTAGTCTTTTTGGATTTCCTTTGAACTCCTTTTGAGGTGCCTCGTTTGTTTTTCTTCATGTTTTCACGTTTGGGTTTTTCGGAAGATGGGTTTCATAACTACCTACTTAACTTTTTGATCTTCCCTTTCGACGTCTACTATCCATGAATTGAACATTTCTTTGACCCAAAAAGATCAAGATGAAGTGGAAAACCCCCTCCCCCCCCCCTCCTAAGCATCGTTTCCCACAGTCGTTACATTGCGTCGAGCTACGGCAATCTGCACTATTGCTCCATTTTTCACCAGTTGGATACGAGCTTGGTGAATTTTCCTAAGGTTTTGTTTTTCTTCATTAGAAGATTTTGGTGTTGACAGTGTCAAGTGCCAACATGTTGGTACCAAGACCTTGGTGTCTGCCCGACCAATCTTATGTTAAAATGCCTAGGGATGTCAAGAGATCCAAAAGACACAATGAATATAAGGCAAAACTATACTATGAGATACGTGTGGTCTATTAAAAATAAAGCACATCAAAAAAGTTCAACTGTTTAAACTTTAATCGGAAATTAAACCTTCGAATGGAATGCACATTTCAGAAATTGCTCCCTAAAGACTTTTCACTAAAAACAGTAAAAACCGACGGATATCCGCTACTTAGGTTAAAAAATGCCTCTCCTAGAAAAAATTGTCAATTTAAAAAAGAAAATAAATTATGTGCAAAAATTAGATTTTTAAATTTAAAAATATTAATAAAGTAAAAAAATAGTAACGGAAGACCGAACGCTGAAAATCATGAGTGTCAAGACGCATCGTCAAGATCCAGCGTCAAGATGCAGCATCAAGACGCAGTGTCATGACACAGTGTCAAGACGCAGCATCTTGACGCAGCATCAAGACGAAGCGTCAAGACGCAGTGTCATGACGTAGCGTCAAGACACAGCGTATAGACACAGCGTATAGACGCAGCGTCAAGACGCAGCATCTTGACGCTGCGTATTGACGCTGCTTCTTGATGCTGCGTCTTATCGCTGCGTCAAGACGCTGCTTCAAGGCGCAGCGTTAAGATACAACATCAAGACATTGCGTCTTGACGTTGCATCTTGATGCTGAGTTATGACACTGCGTTATGACGCTTCAACTTTTGACGTAGGGCAGCGTCAAAAGTTTGTCCTGAACTTTTTTTTCCTGAAGGAATTTCGCAAAATTTTCTTTGCATCCCACTAAACCATACTCCAAATTGGGATGGTCTGCAAAGAAAAGTTTTTCACAAAAATTTATCCATTTTTTAAGAGGATATGACATTTCTTTTAAGATAAACATTTGTCGAGATGAAGAGTTCTTATTCAACAAAGTTCAAAAATTCCTTGAGCCTATGAAGAGAAGCCTCCGTTTCAATATACACAAACTTTTTCCTTCATCAAAAAACGAATTTTGACGTCAAACATAGTTGCTCTATCATTCATTAAAAATAATTACAACACTTCGACGTAAACATGAAGCCAGTTTGTGCTCCGGAAGGCTTACAAAGCAAAAGATCGGGAGAGGGATTTTGTCTATGCATGTAATGCAGAAAATGGTTTTCCGCCTCCCATCTTTAACCAAAGGACTCTATTATAAGAAGAAGGATGGAATAAGCTTCTTATCTTTCTATTTATGAACTTTTATTAATAATTTGTGTAAGTAAAATAAATTGACGTATACAATAAAAGTACATATGTGAATATACTGAATGATGTTATTGGGTTGATCGAAAAATTCTGCTGACTCTGATTCAGGGGAAAGCGGTGTATTTATTGAAGCGAAAATGCAACAAATTCGAAATTTCGCCGGAAAACCAGATGTATAGGGGTTTTTCTAGGCGAGGAATCGATTGCACGCATTTTCGGGGCATGTAAAATTTTCCTGAACTAATATAAGCGATTTTTAAAAGATTTTCATATTGAAACCTTTTTAAGGAGTATACCCTTTGTAGGGGTAACTTCCTGTGGTCAAAATCAAAAATTCTTTCAGATTTGAGTTTTCCGTGTCGAAAAACCCCGAATATAAATTATTCTGATATAGCTTTTTTGATGCATCTCTGCGTGGTCGTATGGTGGAAAAATCAAAATTAGTTAGTATTAACCCTTATTAATAGTTAGTACTAATCCTGATTTTTTCGCCATATGATTCGTATGGCGGAAAAATCAGGATTAGTACTAAATAAGGATTTGTACTAACTACTAATAAGGGTTATTACTAACTATTCCTGATTTTTCTGCCATACGACCACACAGGGATCCATAAAAAAGCTATACCACGTTTCTTTTCGTTTCAATGTACACGTTGCCTGATTCAATAAAAAGTTCCGTGGTAGCCAAAAAAAATTTCGACTATAAGAGTGTAGACCACTTAGCTGAATTCTACAAATCGAAATAAGCGAGCCGCGTGATTCAGAAAGTGGTCAAAAATATTTTTTATAGATCTCATAAAATATTTAAAAAATCTAAAGGGCTTAGACTTAGGCTTAAGCTTAGGCCTAGGCTTAGACTTATACTCGGGCAGTAATGACCCAAACTGAAAAAATAATTCTGTACTAAATAATTTGAATTTTTCTATTTGATCCTGAATTTCAAGTTTTCGTGTCATTAACACAAAAAATTTAAAAATAAATTAAAGGACCCGGCCAGTTTTGAACAGAATTTGTAAATTTGGTTCAAACTGAAAGTTCAAGTTGGGGCGATCAACTTTTTTGCGTTGGGAGTAAATTCCATATCGTTAACCCTTCGGAGATATTTCCAAAATAAAACTGCATGAAAAATTTAAACGAGTTTGTGTATTGAAGCAAAGGGATTGACACCATTTGAATTGATCTATGTATTGAAACGAAAATTATTTTTAAAAAAATCAATTTTCACACTGATTTTTAAAATTTTCATTAAAAAACATTTTCCATTTGTATATAACTCTATGAGACGAATAAAATGATACAAAAAATATCAAATTTGAAGATTGTTTTGGGTTATTGAAACGAAAACCCTGATTCGTATTAGACTGGCCGGGTCCATTAAAACAGAATTACACCACCCTATAAACAATATAATGACCAAGTCTGTTTGAAGGCCAAGAAACCTACATTTCTGTAAAAAATGTCAAGAGATTAAACATTGTCCTAGTAATCCGATAAAGTTATTTCGAGCAAAATTTAATAATCTAGAATCTTAATTATCCACCCTCACATTGACTTAAAATAACGTTAAGCCCTTCAAAAAGTTGATTGATTAATTAATTAAGTTGTCTGAAGATTAGTACAAAATTAGAACAAATGATATTTTCTCTAAAAATATCCATAAAATTTTTTGAGAATCATTGGAAGAGATAATAGAAAAAAAGTATTTTGTGTGTTTCTCTCTCTAAAATGACATCGTTTCCACGAAATTCAAACAAAGAGAAATGAAACTCAAACAAAGAGATCGGCTAAATAAGGGATTAAAAATCGGTTGTGCCAAAAGTGATGTTGGTAAAAATGTAAGGCTAAAACAAACTAAGCCTAAGTCCAAGCCCAAGCCTAAGCTCAAGCCTAAGCCCAAGTCTAAGCCCAAGCCTAGTCCAAAGCCTAAGTCTAAGCCTAAGTCTAAGCCCAAGCCTAAGCCCAAATCCCCTCTCATATACAAGTTGTTTTTTTATTGCACTCACATTTCAAAAGTTCGTTAAATATCGAGTTTCAATCCGTTTCCGTCGCCCGATGGCTTAATTGATCTTTCTAATCTCGGGATTTTTTTAGAAAAAAATTTATTGCAAAAGCTTTTATCTTCAAATTTTTAGACCAAAAATACTGAAAATGTTGTACTGGAGTAGAAACCTCAAAAATTGTAATTTTCATTATTTTGGGCTAAAAAATCGAATTTAAAAGCTTTTTCAATAAAAATTTTTTCCAAAAAAATCCCGTGATTAGGGCGTTCGAATGAGCCATCGGGCGATGGAAACGGATTTAAACTCGATTTTTAGCGAATTTTTGAAATGTGGGAGCAATAAAAAACCTGTGCATGGGGGAGGGCTTGGGCTTAAGCTTGGACTTAGGCTTGGGCTTGTGCTTAGGATTGGGCTTAAAGAGAGTGGAACCCTTCCTAAGAACTTTTGACTATTTTTGAATTTGAATTTCTCGAGCGACCATTTAAATCCGATTTTCTCGAGCGACCACATTTTGGATAGCTGTGGATCTGAGGAATTTGTTATGATAAAAATTATCGAAAAAACTT
>JAQGBS010001451.1:0-15702 GCA_034698545.1 Acrobeloides obliquus
ATTTTGCGCATCAAGAATCGCGATTTGAAACTCTTCGTCCTGATTCAATGGACCCACCTTTAGAATGCGTAAGTTTTGGGCATAGCCAACGCATTTGCCATGAAAAATGAAATGATTATAACTTTTTTTAAATATTTTTCGACCGAGTATAACTTAGCTAATGGCGGATTTCGTGGCCAAATCTGACGAAAAATCGTCAAATTTTAAACATTGAGTAATTTCCTTACTCCTATGAGGGTCATTTTCATCGAAATTGATACAGCAAAAATCGACCCTATAAAAAAGTGTCCCCTGTTCCGAAATAGTACCAAAACTTGGGTACTCTTTCGGATTAGACGACCCACTTTTAGTCAAAAATTTTTTTCTCAAAATGACCAAAAAGCAATAGGAAAACATGTAGCAACATGTGAGATTTATGCACAGAACATATATAAAAGACAATAAAAATCCAACAATTCACCTCGACACGGACTACCTCCAAGAGTTTATGTGGCGTCAAGTGTTCAACAATCCTCTTCGACTTCTGGTCTCAAGTGGCAGCGAAGTATCCGTGTCAAGCTTAACCATTGAACTGTGTTCTTAACCCAACGGCCCTCTTTAGGGCCACAATTGAACAAGAATCACGTACATGTTTTCCTATTGCTTTTTGGTCATTTTGAGAAAAAATTTTTTGACCAAAAGTGGGTCGTCTAATCCGAAAGAGTACCAAAACTTGTTTTAGGTTCAAATGATTCGCCAAGCTCTCAACATGTCTAGTCATTTGGAGGCGTTGAAGAATGCGTGTGATGCCTACGTGGCACAGAACCAAAGCTCGCGTTACCATTCAATGTTTGGAATTAACGGTCCTCAGAATGCGAGTCAAGCTCAACAGGACTTTTGGGTCAAAGGAACTGGTTTTGGTTCGGGGTATACTACATACGATCATATTTGCAATTGGATTTTCTAATATGTTTATTTTTAGAACTACTCAACAGCAATGGAATGTGAATCAGCATGTGGCAAAACGTCGTCAAGACGAAGCAACAACTCGAAGTCTTTTGAATGTAAGTGTTTTTTAACATACAGGGTTCCACACAAATAATTTTTTTGGCGAAATTTTTTCTTCCAAAATGACTCATTCGGGGGTATTTATATGAGAAAATTGATTGCGCAATCGATTTTTTGCATCAAAATACCCCTAATGAGTCATTTTGGAAGACAAAATTTTGCCAAAAAATGTTTAAATGCCGATTTTTTTTTGTTGAAACACCCTGTAAATGTTGTCTTTTTAGACAATTGCTTTCTTCATCAACCCCAAACCAGATCCTGATTCGACTGTCGTGCCAGCATTTGATCCAAAGAACCAAATAGAGTTAGATGTACGCTTGATTCAATTGTTGAACCGCTCCTGTCTTTTGAAAACAATCCATTCGTATTTAATGAATGACTCTGTTTTGGTAACTTCTGTTTTTGAGATGGCTTTATTTTGAAAAAATTATTTTAGGACATGTCGAAACATGCCGATTCCCAACTCGCGGCGATAACGGTTGTTTTAGCTATGGCTACGGCACCACCGGTCATGGGATCGGCCTCGGTATTGTATGGAGGAGAAACAGAACCAGAAATGGAACATGATGGTGCAAAAATCGATTTGTTTGCTTTACTACTGCGTGATACTCATTTTGGGCAAACATTGCTTTCGGGACTTCAAAAGATTGGAAAATTAGTTGATGTTTACCTCAGCAAGCTTCAAAAAGAGAAGAAGACCGATAAAGAGTATGATATATTTTATAGGTGTTGTGATAAGTGTGGTTGTGTATGCATCCACTGTTCATCTAGACACATTTTATAACAGGGTGGACTTTAAAAAACCGGAATTTTACCGTTTTTTGGCGAAAAATTTTCAAGAAAAAAATCAAAAATGACGACTTTATGGCTAAGTTAGCATTTTTAGAAATTTTCAATGCGCGCAATCGATTTCTCGCATAAAATTATCCCTAATAGATCACTTTTTGAAAAAAATTTTTGCAAATTTTTTCGTCAAAAGACGGCAAAATTCCGGTTTTTTAAAGTCCACTCTATATTTTTCTGTTTAGGAATGTCTCACCAACCACGGTTGATTCTGAGCAAGAAGAAGGCGAAGAGAATCTTTACAAATTGTCACAGCTCGTTAAAGAGACAAGTGTTGCAGTACTGAAAAGACTCGGTGAATTCGAACAAGCAAATACTGAACCGGTAGCTGGTCCTTCATCTAGGGTGGCAGGCGCAACCGATGAGTTATACATTGAATCTATGAAGCCGCTTCAATTTGAGTCGATTCCATTCTTTGAGAAAGACGGCAAGACCTTGAAGATTCCCTATCATTATTCGAATTCGATATCGAGTGCCGTTGGCCAAACTGCAAATCTCGGTAAACGAACAAGGAGATTGGCACAAGAAATTGTGACGCTAAGCACTAGTTTGCCACTTTCTCTTTCCTCGTCAGTGTTTATCCGAGCTTCGGAAGAACGGTTGGATATCATGAAGGTAGTTTTGAAATTTCAATTTTTTAAGACTGGTTCCGACAGGGGACCTTCCCCTCCCCCCACAAACAGTGTTGTGCAGTTGTAAATTTACGTAAATTATGTAAATTATGCAAAATCAAATCGACTCAAGTGGGATTCGAACCCGAGACCATAAAACTCGAATCCGGGGGTTAGGGAAATTTTTTAAAATTTTTTCAAAAATTTTTTTATTCCAAACAGGGGGGTTATCTACGTGAAAAAAATATTTTTGGTCGTTTTTGAAAAAAATGGACTCCCGCGGGTTCGAATCCCGTCTGAGTCGATTTGATTTTGCATAATTTACATAAATTTACAGTAAATTTACGTAAATTACGTAAATTTACAACTGCACAACACTGGGAAAAATGAAAACAATTTTCCTTGGTCCCCCTTATGTTTTAGTCTAAAATTTTTTGATCAAAAACTTACCAAAATTGGCCATTTTTGAGCATTTTTAGCTTAAAAACAAGCATTTTTCAATCAAATTTTTTGCCTGCGGAGCTGTTTTGTTAAAAAATTTTCCCAAAATACTTCCCCCTCCCTAAATCTGGATCAAAATTACGATACTGATTATATATCGGGTTGAGTTACCGGTTGTATTTAGGTTTTGATTATGGGCCCTGAAAGTACGGCGTATTCGAATGGTTGCTTCGAATTCGATGTGTGGTTTCCAGCCAATTATCCCAACGAGCCAATGCAAGTGAATTTGGAGACGACCGGCAATCAATCGGTTCGCTTCAACCCAAATTTGGTATGAATACAGCGAAAAAATTAAATTTGATCAATTCTTTTAGTATAATGATGGCAAGGTGTGTTTAAGTATTCTGAACACTTGGCATGGTCGACCAGAAGAGCGGTGGCAGCCTTCAACTTCTTCATTGTTGCAAGTTATTGTCAGCATTCAATCTTTAATCATGGTATGTTTTTTGTGTAATTTCGTTTATATAAGCGAGATATTCTAGGTACCGGAAAGCTTTTTCAATGAGCCAGGTTATGAAAGACAACGTAATACACCAGCTGGAATTCAACAAGCTAGAGAATACGATGCAAATATTCGTCATAACACTGTTTGCTAGGCTTATTTTATAGGTGTTTATAATATAAATTTAGATTCGATGGGCGATGGTTGAAGCGTTGAGACACCCTCCAAAGGCATTCGAAGAGGTCATTCGCCGACATTTTTGGTTGAAACGTGATGAAATTTGTTCCCAAATTACTGAATGGTATGTTGTATAGTTAGTGGAAATATATGGCATGTTGTTCAAAAAAAAATCAAACAGATAGATGACACTAAGAAAAGAAACCATAGTAGCGTTTTCTCTCATCTCAAAAATGTACAGGGTATTCCACAAAAAAGTGCCCAGTTTTTTGTGGAACACCCTGTAGCGGCGGTGTGAGACTTGCGGACGAAACGTTTGAAAATTTCAAATTTTTGAAAAATTTCAAATTTTTGAAAAATTTGAATTTTTCAAACGTTTCGTCCGCAAATGTCCCGTCCGCAAAAGTCCGTCCGCAAATGTCCGTCCGCAAATATCCGTCCGCAAATGTTCGTCCGCAAGTCTCACACCGCCCCTGTAGCGATCTGTTTCTTCACTCTGATTGTTTTACTGTTGTACACATTTCATGTTGAAAAATTAAACGATAAAAATTCATTTCTTTTATAGGATCAATGAAACCCAGACGCATATCAGCGATCAAGAGGAAAATAGCAAAACCCAGCTCAACAACCACCTCGCTTCACTCAAGAAAAACTTTGAGCTACTCAAACAAGAGTTCGCCAAGATGAAATGTCCTGAAGGCCTAGAACACGTTCAGTCGGCATTCATGGAAGAATCTACAAAAGAGACTTCGTCGACAGTAACCGATATTTCAGAGACATCCACTACACCCGCTGCACCAACCGAAACTGTCACAGAAACCAATCCTGAAGTTGTGCTATGGTAATCGTATATATTGCATTTTTTTTATTGTTCCCTTTAAATTGCCTTGACTTTTTGTTACCGAATGCTGCATTCGTTTTAGGTTTTGATATGAAGAAATGCTTTAAACTATTTTTGAAATGAATGCTATTTTTTAAATTAGCCCTCAAAATACGGTTGGATGTGTGAAAACGTAAAAAAATTCATTTTGCGGCGAAATCGACGAATTTTTTGATGCGGTCTTTTGTTAGATTAGGTTATAGGCCTTAGTTAGTTAGTGCTGATGCACTAAGACCCATTACTTAACCTAAAAAAGACCATATCAAAAAAATTCTTCGATTTTGCCGAGATAAGAATTTTTTACGTTTTTCACAGACCCAGCTGTGTTTTGTTGGTTAAAAATGGGTACTTAATCGTGTATAATTGTTATTCATGTTTTTGCTCATTGCTTTGTATACTATCTAATTGACCATTGTTTATTGATAAAGTTTTATTATTGAAAATATGAATTTTTATGAAAAGGCATTTTGTACTTGCTTTGTGTTACCTTTTCTTATAAAGACCTATATTAGGTTAAAGGACCAGTCCAGTGGGGGGAAAAGTTGCCATTTTTCTTGATATTCGGAAAGTTCTTGAAAAATAGAGCATTTTTTGTTTTTACGGCATATTCTGAATTGTAGTTTTCGAGATAATTGCGTTTGAAAATTTGAATTTGTTACATGTTTTCGTTGTAATACACAAACTTTTTTGAATTTTTTGCGGAAAAATCGATTTTTAAATTTTCATAAAATGAACATTATAGCTAAATGAGACGAATAAAATGACACCAAAATGATCCAATTTGAAAATTGTTTCGGGTTATTAAAACGAAAAGATGAATCAGAATTTTCGCTTCAATAACTCAAAACAATGTTCAAATTGGATAATCTTGGTGTCATTTTGTTCGTCTTATTTGGCTATAAAAAAACTGCTACAATGCTCATTTTATGGTAACTTTTTTCACACTGTACTCTGGCTCTTTAAGATTATAAAAACATGGCATCAGTTTCGACTGTTCCTCCGTTGATAATCCGTCCAATTTCTAAGCATACAGCAACTGTTATATTTTTGCACGGTTTGGGAGATACAGGATTTGGATGGAAAGACGAAATGGAAGGAACACTGAGGTTTCCTCATATTAAATATGTATTGCCACATGCTGCGATGAGACCATTCAGCTTCTATAATGGAACAAAGATGACTGCCTGGTTTGACAGATATAGCATGGGTTGGGACTGTAAAGAAGATAATTATGGAATTGAACAGGCTCGGAATTATAGTAAATTTTAAACTAGTGATAGAAATCCGGTTTGGTTTTGGCCAGTGCTTTTTAAGGCGGGTTTTCAAGGCCTGGTTTGGAGCTACTACACAATAGGGGAGGGACCACCCACGTGAAAAAATTTTTTTCTGTAAATGACCCCTTTAGGGGTAAAAACATGCGAGGAATCCGAGTTTGACATTTTCGAAGCGAAAAATGCTTCCATGATTCAGGGAAGGCCTGTGTATTGAAGCGAAAAGTCGCAAAAATTGCATTTCAGGGAAGCATTTTTTCGCTTTGAAAATGTCAAATTTGAGTTTTTCCTAGATTTAAACTTCAATCCTAATAATCCTGAACATGTCGAAGATGTTATGGTTCAAACCAAACCGACCGGTTCGGTTTTCTATCACTATTTTAAACATTTAGGTTGAATCAAACGATTTTTTTCAGTTTACAACTTGATTGATCAGGAAGTGAATGCGGGTATTCCTTCGCATAGAATTCTGCTAGGCGGATTTTCTATGGGCGGTGCTTTGGCATTGTATTCTGGTCTTACATGTCCTCGTAAGCTGTCCGGAATTTTGGCACTGTCTTGTTTTATCATGCAAAAAGATCAATTTCCTATGGTAATAGTTAGTACCATCTTTTTTTAAATAGAATTGTTTTCAGGCCTGTACAACGAATAAGAATACTGCCTTATTTTATGGAACTGGTGATAGAGACGATATTGTATCCCTAGAAATGGTTCAAAAATCTGCAGACTTCATCCAAAATTTTCATGAAGACACTCGCCTTACTGTCTATAAAGGCTTGGAACATGCCGTTAGCTTTCAGGTTAGGCTCATAGGCGACACTAAGGCGGTTGTTACAATACATGTGTTTTACACATGTGTCTTACACATGTGTAAACACATTTATAAAAACACAACTTTTTTCAATTCATGTGTTTACACACGAAAAAAACACATGCGTTTTCATACAAAAAAATCATATTTTACTTATTTAAACACATGAAAAAAACACATGGATAGCGTGTTTTTAAAAAATTTGATGTATTTTTTAAAAACATATGTGTGAAGCACATGTATTGTAACAACCGCCTAAGGGGGCATGCCCCCACCCCTGAAATCCGAAAAAATTTTCCCTAATAGTCCTGTGTTCCTTGCATAAAATTACCCCTAAAAAGTCACTTTTCGAAAAAAAATTTCGACTGAGATTGATCCCAGATCTGCATTCCCCCTTTAAGAAAAAGTCTAAAACTCCCTCAATTTTTTGATCTATGCTCATATGTCGCATTTTGAGAAGCGGAAAAAATAATGCCAAAAAAGGAAAAAGTTTAGCTATATGTTTGCATATAAAATATGCTAAGTGACAATGAAAAAAACGCTTTAAGTAAGAATAAAATGTGTTTTGTCATCATTGTTACTTTTTCGATGGCTACTTGAACCAATTTTAGGAACTAGATGATATAAAGAACTTCATTTCAACTTGCTTGCCGAAGATTGATTAATAGAGAAGATATATAGTTTAGTAATAGTATTTTTATTGTTTAATTATTCTACATTCCAATAAAATGAACTAATGTAGTATATGACCAAACGTAGAAATTTCGAAAAATGTGAGCCTGATTTGCACCCCAAAAAGATGCAGCTTAGTGTATGGTGGGATCTACAAAGACTGAGAGTTGTTGGATTCGAAAGTGCGCATCAATGCGTCCTTTTATACACAACAACTCGAGCAGTCCGTCAAAAGAGGCCTGACAAGACCAAGATCATCCCACAGCATGACAACGCTAAACCTCATACTGCAAAGCTGACCAAGGCCAAAATTCAGGGGCTTGTTTGGGAGGTTTTACCCCATCCTTTTTTTTCATCGGCCATCGAACTACCACTTTTTCCGAGATCTACAAGTTATCCTTGAAGGTGTGCACTTTAATGATGAAGAAGAAGTCAAAACATGGCTTACGAAATATTTTGACTTGAATCCCAGAATTTTCTATGATCCGCAGGTTGCCTACACGTTGGGCGAAGGTAATGCAAGAAGAAGGAGCTACTTTGACTGAATGTTGTGTGTAAATAGAAAATAAAAGTTAATTTAAAAAACCGATCAAGACTTATACACCAACCTAATAATCCAGAAATTTCACCTGCTGCGCTGGTTTTTTGCTTTAACACATGTGGAGCATTCCTTTTATTATATATAGAAAACATTTATTACATATAGAAAAATTATATATAGAAATTAGAGATCAATATTACTTCGTATAATATACCAGGTTGTCCCAAAGTTCGTGGACTTCACTTTTCATTGAAGTGAAAAATGAAAAGTGGGTACTATTCCACTTTGGGAACCGAAAAAATATTTTTAGAGACCCCACCCAAAAAATTTAGAGACCCCACCCAAGAAACGAAAACCCTGATTCAGGGTTTTCGTTTCAATAACCCAAAACTATTCTCAAATTAGATAAATTTGCTGTCGTTTTGTTCGTCTCGTTGAGCTATAAAGAATGCCATCTTTCTTTTTTAAATACACCTAATAATTAAATATTTAAAAAATTTTTAAATTCACGGTTTTCGTGTCAATATTCAGACACATTCAACCTGTTTTGAGATATACTTTTTTGTTGATTTTGAAGTGTCAATTATAAAAAATCAAAAGGATTATAAGTTATAATCTATAACGAGATAAGCAAAGCCTTCTGTACTTTTTTGGACTTCCATTTAAATATTTTTTAAAGAGTTTATTTGGGAACCAGCCCTAAAACTACCGCACTTTAAAAAACCGCACTTTTGCGAATTTTTTGTAATTTTTCCAAATGACCTTAAAGGGATTTCCTATTGCTCGAAAATTCGCAAAAATGCCACCCTGTAAATAAATAGTCACAAAAGATATGTAAACTTTGAAATCTGGGATTTGTTATTGTAAATGCTTGCGCCCAAGTTGATCACTCCCAGATTTCAAAGTCAAGAATTTTATGCATCATCCGACTTAAACTATTATAACGCCAATAAAATACGAAACAAGCAGCCGAAATAAAAATAGAAACGAAATAAACGATCATATAAAACATATTCACAGATGATAAAGAGTTTGAGTCATCCATGCTTAGATTATAATCTGCATCCGATTTGTTATTTTCTAGTTGAGCCGACCAGTGGAAATTATGGCCAAAAACTCGAGTAGCTAAGCACAAAGATGGTTGACCTAACGTCTGACAATACATATTTCCCGGGATGGAATTGAGGCAATTACAAAATTCATCATCGCAATAAGTTTGATTTAAGTGAAGCTTCTCATAACAACGATCATGTATCCAGCAGCATTTGTCGACTAAAAATGTTAAACTTAAAGGACGAGTCCACTTTTGGGGAATTGGTGCCATGTGATAGAGCACAAAATTTGGAGCATTTTTTACGGCACTACTTGAAAATCTAATCGTAAAAAGTTAAGCGAAACAAAATTGCGAAAAACGAGTTCAATGTACAAACTTGTTTTCAAACGAGTTTGTACATTGAAACGAAGAGCTTGTGGGATCAATCAGATTGTTTATTGAAACGAAATTGAAAAATCTATCAAAAATTGAAAAAATTCGTCAAAATTGAAAAAATTCATCAAAAATTGAAAAATCCGTAAAAAATTGAAAAAATTCGTAAAAAAATGAAAAAATTCGTCAAAATTGAAAAAATTCATCAAAAATTGAAAAAATTCGTCAAAAATTGAAAAAATTCGTCAAAATTGAAAAATTCATCAAAAATTGAAAAATCCGTCAAAAATTGAAAAAATCCGTCAAAATTGAAAAATCAGTAAAAAATAGAAAAATTCCTCAAAATTCAATGCGATCTCAAATGTTTGAAGAAAAAATCAAAAACCTACTATTTCCATGATCACAAGTTGCAGTTGCAATTGCAGCACACATCCCAGTTACGGGACCAGCTCCACAATGCCATTCAGCCAGCGAAGCCTTGATCATCAACGGAAATGCCAAATGTAGTAGAGGACTTTTCAAGTTCATCATTATAGCCGTGTTAGTATATGAATATATCGAAAATTTCGGTCCGATAAAATGGCCAATGAAAAATTGATTAACAGGTCGACGGCTGGCTGATCCTGTAATTACAAATGGCCACGGTCGAAGAATTTCTTGGGGTTTCTCTTTGGCTATTATCAAATTATCAATTGATCATTGGTGTCGGCGAATGCTCTCTGCTCTCTCAGCAAGTATAAGTGCGCTGACTAGCAAAAGATATTCATATGAACAGGAAATGTCATTGACAACAGACAGTCTGTTGTTAATTACCGCTATTCCGTCTCGTTATCAAAGCCGGGGAACTAATTTGTTCCTGTCCATTTTTTGCAAGTCCAATGGTTAAACTACGTGGTTAAGAAAAAACTTTGTCTTAGACATATGATGTTCTGAAATGGAATTTTTGATTCTACCAAGGAATAACTAATAACTTGACACTCCCCAATTTTGCCTAGTGTTAAAAAGTTTTCTCATACCTGATTATAAATTTTTTTGGAATTTTCGCCCAAAGGACCTCGTGACTGAAATGAGCGTTTCAAGTTCGTTGAATCCTAATACTGGGAAGTGCACGCACAGTACGCTTCTAGAAAAAAATTTTTCTTCAAATTGGCTGATTTTTGGTACTCGGGGGTTTTCGGGCACGAGAAATCGATTGGCGCAAGTCCCGAGTTCCGCAAAAATACTCATAACCCCTATGGGGGTACCCCATGTGAAAATTTTCTTGGACCTCAGAACTTACATAGGGAAGAAATTTTGCATTTTGGTGCTTATAAATAAAATTTTTCGGGGTAAAAAGAGATTTTTCCGGAAAAAACCGGAAAAAATGTGAGAAGAATCGGTTTTTTTCTGGAAAAATCCCATCTCTAGGGAGAAGAGCTAACACGCATTTATTGATAACAAATAACGTTAATTCAAAAACAAAAATAAAGTATAAAAACTAAACAATATGGATGAACTAAAAAGAATTATTTCTTATATCTTAACTTTATCTAATTCCAATGTCATCTTATCGAGTTCTTCTTTCTTTATATTTGGGAATGCAGCCTCGATTTTGGCTCTGTATTTGTCGACCAGGGAGTTATGGTACATATTAATTAATCGCATGAATCTACGGATATCACTTCTAAATAAATAAAATCCGTTACAGATAGATACGCAACGTTGATTTTAGACGGTCCCCCGAATCCCCCTTATTTTTGGGTTGTTCCAAAAGTTCGTGCACTTCACTTTTTATACTCTGTCACAGTTAATAAAGTGAAGTGCATGAACTTTTTGAAATTATGAGGGGCCTGGGTATACCTCAAATGTATAGTCCGTTTCAGCTCCAGCTATAAAAAAGCTGGATCCAAAATTCAAAGTCCAAAGTTAGAATTCCGTTCGATCTGGCAAGTTAAGCAACATTGGGGTAAAATCATAAGGATTGAAAACTTTGTCAAAAATTGAAAAATCATAAAAAATTTAAAAATTGGAACCCTAATGTAATTTTTGGCAGACCAAAACATAAGGAGGACCCTAACGATTTGTTCGGCCTATTTTAGGGATAGCCAGGTCCACGGGTCCCCCTAAATATGCGCCTAATGTAGTGACTAAATAACCCCAAGTTTTCCGAGAATGATAATCCATAAGAAACCTTACCTGTTAATAGGCTTGTACTTCAGGATGAAATTAAACAGATCTTCCAACTGCTCTTCGGAAGGAATATCACCAGTGAGAGAAATGCCTCGACTTCCACGGCTTTTCCTCTCACTATCTTTCTTCTGACTATGCTCATCATTTGAGACCATAAAACTAGTTAAATCAGTTATACATTGCGCTCCACTATTGTATAGACCTGCGTTCATATAGATTAGTGCTATTTCAATCAACTGCAATACAGAACATGAGCTATAAAGCGACAAAAAAGACATACCGTAGAAGGATCCATTGGTATCCTATGCTCTTTGTCCTTGGATACGCTCTGGCCACGGAATATTGCTATCATACGTTTGATGTATTTGTGATAGTCTAGTAAATCTTTTCGACTAAGCTCCTATAAATGATAATGAAAATTAAGAAAACAGGAGAATTTCGAAGCGAAAAAACACTTCCCTAAATCAGGAAAGGCGTATTGTGTATTGAAACGAAAGTCGTAAAATGCGATTTTCGCCTAAAAACGACCCCTTGTGGGGCAAAAATGTGTGGAGAATCCGAAATTGACATTTATAAGAATTTCTCGGATTTAAGAAAAGCTGTATATCGACACGAAAATTCGAGAAAATCATTTGTTAATTGGATTAAATCATTGATTAACTATAATATTCACTTAAAAAATTTCAAATTCGAATTCCCCGCATGTTTTTACCCCTAGAGGGGCCATTTCCAGAAAAATTTTTCATGTGGGTGGCCCCTCCCCTATTGTGTAGTAGCGCTGAAGAAGCATACTTTTGTCTTAACTTGACGTAGAGCGGTGCGAAGAAGCCTGTTAGTCGAGGTAGAATCCCGATACAGAATATAGCCTGAAAGTTGATAGTCGTCAATTACGCGTTTCAACAAAGTCCAATAGCTTAAAACTTTCTTGTCTTTATTCGTTTGTTGGTATTCCTAAATTTTTTGTCCATTTCAAAATATTAATGGTCAATTTTTATTTGCGTACAACAATTCCAGTATGGGGTATCCCCAGGCTCTTTCGCAAAAATAACATTGCTAGCGTGTTACCCGCATAAAATCACCCCGAATAGGGTAATTTTTGAAAAAATTTCAAAAAATAAAATTTTTCTTTTTTAGACCACGTTCAATCAGAGGCATAAGAGCTGAATTGCCCCAAAACGTTCGTCAAAAACATTCCCCCTCCCCAAAAGCGTAGCAAAACTTGTGTCCAAACGGAGATCAGTGGATAGGCATGAATTTTTTTGGAGAGAAGGGGGTGATTTTTGAGAAAAATTTAGCAGAAATTGTGGGATTAATTCCTATACTAAAGGCTGTGTTCAAGCATGTTAAAAAATGTAACTTTGCCTGATTTTCAATAAAATTGTGCTTATTGAAACTATTGGTCATGCGACATAAAATTTTATTGGTCAAGAAGCAAAAAAAAATCAATAAAATTTTATGCTTCATGACCAATCGTTTCAATAAATACGATTTTATTGAAAATCAGGCAAAGTTACATTTTTTTGACAACTTGACATGCTTGAACGGAGCCAGAGAAAATATAAAAAATACCTGATCTTGTGGCACTTCAAAGATTGCCTCATGCAAATTCGGATCGAACTTCTGACCTTCAGGGAGAACAGGAACAAGTCCATGCTTCTTGAATGTATTCAGAAGTACGTTCTTTGTCATAGAAACTCCCTCATATAGATTCTTAAAAGCTGTAGAAGTGTCCTCTGTTGATTTACTATTTTCGAGAGCCAAATCCAAAGTATCTGCTATCTAAAATATTGGAGTTTTAATTTTAATGACTGATTCAGAAAAAGGGGTGGATGTAATGAAGTGAAAATGAACCAACATTCGGATTTTCGTCGGAAAAACAGACGTATAGGGGTTTTTATAGGCGGGAAATCGTTTGTGCTTATTTCTAATGTACAAAAAAATTTCCCTGACACTGATTTAAGCGAGTTTAAACGATTTTGAAACCTTTTTAAAGAGTATACCGGGGCGCGACCGCACCCCAGGTGTCGAAAAAGGAGCCGAGGTCCGAGGGTTTTCGGGGATCAGCCCCTTTTCGATCTTCCCCCTGTCTATGCTATGTGTCTAATTAAAGAAATGCCTCCAATAAATCTTTGCAAAAGCCTTGAATTGAAAATAACTTCGCATCTTCTACTTGTTTTATGCCACGTTTACGAACATTTTCTGTTTCGGCCAGTGCACGAATATATTTAGCCTAAAATAGTTGGAAAATACTATTTCAATCAAGAAACAATAATACCTTAAAATCATCACTTTCTTCTAACAACAAATCGTATTCAGCTGCTAATGCATTAATTGCAGACTTTGGTGGAACAAACTCTTCGGCTGATAATTCTTTACCAAGCTCAGCTTCAGTACTTTTCTTTACGGACAATAAAAATACTTCTGCTAAAAATAATATCGTAAACTTGACTCAGTGGTAATGCTCCAAGATTCGAATCTAAGGGTCTCGGGTTCGAATCCCATCTGAGTCAATTTGATTTTGCCTGCAAAAAAGCTGGTATTCCATGGTTAGATAAAGTAAACGCGATTTCAATTAATGTATAAGCGCGGTGACGACGATAACAAATCGATTTCGCTGTAATGCGCTCATAAATGATTCATACACGAGCTCTTACCGAGACCCAAATACACAATTAAGAACTTACATGATATACGTTTTCCTTGAGAATCACGCAAAGTGTACTTTATACCTTCATCACTCGAAGAGCACAAATTTACTCTTGAATGGAATGTATTCAAACGCGAAGAACTAAAAAGCTAGATTTATTTCAACTTTAAATTTCATAACAGGTCCCAAAAGTTCGCGGATTTTACTTTTCATCTTTGCAGATGAGAAGTGAAGTCGCAAACTTTTGAAAAAACCTGATAAAACTGGTACTATTTCGGAATCAGGACTCTAAAAAAATTTTTTTAATGACATTTATTGAGGAAATTTTATGCGCTGAGTTCAAAAAAAGCACTCCCAAAGCGTGAAAACGCTTCCTATTGATTCATAGCTAAATTACTGACTCTGGTTCCTCAATTGTGTATATTAGAAATGTGATTCTTGTTCATGATGTGGCCCTAAAAAGGGCCGTTTGAGGTTTTTGTTTTCAGCTCAGTTTAAGCATAGATGGCGCCAACACTTGAGACCAAAAGTTAAAGAAAATCATAGTACAAAAAATTTGTAAAAATTTTTTGAGGTCCCGATTCCAAAATAGTACCATAAAACTTACCAAACTGTCAGTTGAGCATACGATTTACCAGCAACATTGAAATGATTACTCAAAGCAAATCGCAAAATATTATTTGATAATTTAGTAGCCATAATTAACTCCTAACCTAAAAAAGAAGGTCCGTAAAATTAATACAAAAATGACGCAATAAAACTTTTGACCACAGGAAAAAATAAACACCAATGTCGCGCTAAAGGTAGACATACATTTTGCCAATTGAAAACAATCGTTCAAATTTTTTTATGATTTTCAAATGGTTTTTATTTTCTTTTCACGGAGAAAATAAAAATCGTTTAATAAATTTTCTCGCTGACCTATTTAGAGGACCAGCCCGGTTGGACAAAGTTGCCATTTTTACTAAAATTCTGAAAATAAACTGGAGACGAACGCTACGCGGTCGGAGGGGAGATAAGGCAGAATCTCTGAGGGTCATCGTAATACTTCTGGCGCCATTTATACTTCCGTCGCGACGCGACAGTGCATTTTGTGTCATACGACGCGTCGTACGACACCAAAATGAATTGTCGTGTCGCGACGGAAGTATACATTACGCCTAAGGGTGCATGCTAGCAGTCGTGAAACCCATTTCACGACGATTTCCGGACGCTAGCACTCTGGAAATCGTACGAAAATCGATTCCGGACGCTAGCCGTCTGGAAATCGTTCGGAAATAGTGCATTTCACAATTTCCAGACGGCTAGCGTCCGGAAATCGTCATGAAATGTCGTTTCACGACTGTTAGCATTCACCCTAAAATCTGAACTTACAACAAAGTCGAGACGCTAAATTCACGAATTCAAGTCGTGACGCTAAACGTCTCGACTTGAATTCGTGACTCAAGTCAAGACGGCGTCTCGACCTCGTTTGAATTATTTGGAGTATTGACACGAAAACCCTGAATTTTTCATTTTTTGTAAAAATATGCTTAATTATTGATTATTTAAAAAATAAAGACGGCATTCTTTATAGCTCAACGAGATGAACAAAACGACACCAAATTGATCCAATTTGAGAATTGTTTTGGGTTATTGAAACGAAAATCTGATTCAGGGTTTTC
>JAQGBS010001452.1:0-15700 GCA_034698545.1 Acrobeloides obliquus
GTCAATAAATACGTATGCAAAAACAACTGCCGGAAACAAATGTCATGAAATAGGTGTCGTGTAACATGTTCGCGGAACAACAGTCCGTACGTCAAATTCGCATATGCTACTAAAAATAAAGCATTTAGAAAAAATGAAATTTTGATGGGGAAACATTCATTTTCAAAAAATAATACACTTACCTTAAAAAATTTGATCTCATTTTGTAATTAAAAAAATATTTAGTCCCATTACACAAATTAGACAAAATGAGGTTTTCCAAAAAGCTATTAAATAAATCTCGCCTTGTTTAATCTCATCTACACATAAAAAATCTAATAAAAATTTAAGAAAATTGTTCCAGCATTTCCAGAACAAACAAAATCTTTATAATTAGCCTATTATTTCTACTCGATTCCAATAAATTTGTGAAAAATGACTATGACCAAAATTCTCCTCTTGTTAAGGGTGTACTTCAGAAATACTGCAACATTTCAATATGTCCAATTCTCACGAGAAATTTAAAGAGATTCTCGAAAAATTACCATGTATATCAACAAATAAGTTGTAAGGGAAGAAAACAATTTATTTAGAATCAAACGTGTCAATAAAAAAAGGAAAAACAATATAAGTTTAACCAGCACGTCCCATAGTGTAACCATATCCAAAAAGGGATCCAAATGCAGGACTTCCACACCAAATTCTCAACATTACGGGGTCTGTGACACATCGTTTATACCGGCTATAACTAAATTTGATGTCAAGAAAGTGATTTTTAATTTATAAAAATTATTGGGCATTGGAGATGAAAGAAATGGGCACTGATTTTGATGTTTTTACCTCTCACCCCCACCCAATTTCTTTATTTTGAAGAAAAAAATATTGTACATTAAAAACAACAGTATGAAGAAACAGACTGTTCGGTTCTTATACGATTATATGCAACATAGAGGCTTCGTGAAATTAAAGAAAAATTCAAAAAATCATAAATATAAAAAATCTATTCCTGTGCCCGTTAAAAAATTAGGGATTACCCCCTAAAAATAAACAATTTACGAATTTCAAAAATGATTCCAAATTGGCTAATTTTTTCGACTCGGAAATTTTCGACTATGGAGAACAGAGATATTATTTTTTAGCAAAAATTTTTGTAAAAATTAAAAAATTAGGGGGTTACCCCCTATAAATTGAAAAATATGCAAATTTCAAAAATTACCCTATCGGGCGGCCCATACAAGACTATGTAAAATTTTAATTTTTCTAATGCAATTCAAACCCTTACATTGCTTTGGTTCCATTCATTCTGGGATCTATTGGATTGCTATAAATTCTTGCTTCACAAATTTCCATATAAAATAATAATATAGCTGTAATAAAAATATAAGTCAATATTTGAGGTATTTTCTTCATTTTAGATATTTTCGTCAATTTTTAAATAAATATGGGGGTTACTCCCTAAAAATTGAAAAAATTAATTTTTTCAACTTTCAATAATATGAGTATTGTTTAAGCTTTATTTATTATGCTGAAAACAATGGTGATATTCATTATTTATAAAAATTTTCCTTAAAAATTTGTCATATCACTGGATATAATATATGAATAAACTGCTTCACAGTTTTATGAAACATAGGAAATTGTACATTAAAGGGAGACAAGCAATCACGACTGGATCTCCGAAAAAAATTTTTTTAAATTTTTGTAAAAAATACGTTTCTAGGGGGAGTGCGCGCATTTGATTCTCCGCCTAGAAAAACCTAAGAATCGACTTCAATACACCCACCCATTCCCTGAATCAGAGTCAAGGAAGCGTTTTCATGCTTCGGAAATGCGCGGAATTGATTTCTCGCATAAAATTACTCCTAGAAACGTATTTTTTACAAAAAATTTCAAAAAATTTTTTTTCGGAGATCCAGTCGCGATTGCTTGTCTCTCTTTAAAAATTACAGTGTGAAGAAACAGATCGTTCGGTTTTCGATTGTATAAAACATCTGAAATTTATGAAACAATTGAAATATTTTGTTGGATATACCAAAAGGTAGCTTTTTTGTAAAATTTGGCTTTTTTCACATTTGAAAAATTACTCAGTTCATTTTTAAAATGTATAATAATGATAATTTTTAAGCTATAAAAATGCAACCGTTTGGTATATCCTACAAAATATTTCAATTGTTTCATAAACTTCAGATGTTTCATGCAATCGTATAAAAAACGACGATCTGTTTCTTCACTCCGTTGTTTTTAATGTACAATCAAAATTTAGTTAGAGAATTACAATTTGTGTTACAAAGAGTTTTGAAAAACATGTTTGTAAATAAGAAAATGGACGATTCAACTAATACTCTCATATGATTTGTTTAGGAAACGTAAGTGGCCTGATACTATGGTTCACTTTATTGGCCTTGACCGCTAAGAGTTTGACAAGTAAATTTAAAAATTTTTATTATACAAAATTGTTTTATCATTGATTTTAAATAACTTCAAAAAATTTATAAGACTTTTGTTAAAAATTTTAATTTTCGAAATATTAAGCGAAAAATTCGGACCGTACAATATTTATTTTATAAAAATATTAAAATAATACCTGGCGCCAAGCACTAACGCGCTCGTAAAGGAGAAGTAGGGTACCTCCGAAGAAATAGGGTACATTAGGTTGTTATTTTTCTTTGGTATATATTTTACTCTAGAATAAAATTTTACTTTTTACCCAATTTTATTCATATTTTACGTATACGTAAAATACCCCTATGTAAAAGAATTAACCGATTCGACCCCTTCCTGTGATCACAATTAAAAAATTCCTTCGGATTCGTGTTCCCCATACCCGAAAACCCCCGAGTACAAAAAATCAGCCGATTGGAGAACTTTTTGAAAATTTGATTTTTTCGCCTTGGTCCCCAAGGGGTAAAAATTGAAAAAAATTTTTGATTTCAATTATTTTTGTGTCAAATATCTTCTCTCATCGTCTCTAGAACTTTTGCAATGGCACGCCGGTATTCGAACCTTCGATCTTTTGCACAAAGAGTTGCTACACTACCACTTAACCACAAAATTGATGATTTTTGATATATCAAGCAAAAAATTGACCGTACAAAATTTATTTTATCAAAATATTAAAATATTTCAACGTCGGTATTAAAAAGACTTATTATATTCCTTGTTAAGAAAATTAAAAAAATTAAACACTATCGAATCAAGCTTTTTGGAACAATAATATCCATAACTGTTGTAAGATATTCTACTCCATAAGGTAAGTCCCCGGTTTTGAAAGAAGAATCCATATAGCTAGGGCCTAACCATTTTGTGATAATGCCGTGCACGGACCTCCACCAAGAGAAGAAGGTTTGTTGCAAAGTTTGAACTGCCATATTGCTGTGGCAACTTGCTAGGACATTGTTTACAATGATGTCGCCGGTACTAGTAAGTGGAGCATAGATTCCAGTTTCTTCGACCTACGATTTTTTATTTTTTAGACAAATGAATGGGCCTAAAGCAAGCTAGAATTTTATTTTTTTAACGAACCTTGTATACCCGTATTCCTGAACACATCGGTTCAAGAACCATATGGGTATACAAGCTTCGATAGAAATTATACCCTGATTTAGATCCAGATATGCGTTTTAAATTCGACAATATGCGAGGCCATAAGGCATCTGTTACCGTTTATAATTTTATATGACCTACCTTTGAAATCTCCACAACTTTATTTGATTTTAATATTGCTCCGTGTTCACTTTCAACCACATAAATACACTGCCCTAGTTGAACATCTTTTGCATGTGTAAGCCTCAATCTTTCATTAGGTTTACAATCAGTTGCATAAATTAAATGATAATCAGTAAGCTTGAGTGTTTTTCCTTCATCCGTTACAAATTGCCTATAAACGGCTTTTTCTTCCGATTTCTTGTGAAGGAACATCACTACTGGTGAGTAGGTGATCTAAAATATTGAAAATTGGCGAATTTTGAAAACATTAAAAATACAAAGGCCTCTTCGATTGAAAGTACCATGTCACCAAGTTCTAGTTCATCCATACGTTTATGCCCGGTTGGGGTTTGGACTAGCATGTCACCGCTGAAACATTGCAAAGAGCTAAAAGCGCTGTTCATACCAGTACCGCCCTAAAAAAATGAAATTCTAGGAAGTAATTGTGATCCTAAATGATTTAACGAAACATAAGAGGTAGCGATTGAAATCGCTTTTGGATCGTGAAAAAAACACTATGTACAAACCAAACGGTACGTAGCCCTGCGGGCTGCGCTAAAAGGTACCCTACAGGTGCTAGGATTTGGTTTTGGAGGGGGCCACTTAGGTAAAAACCTCATTTTTCGAATTTTGGCCAAAAATGCTATTTTTCTTAAGAAATCTTCGGTTTGGGGCCATGGTCCCCTATCTTCCCCTGACTCCGCCACTGGTACCCTAACCCCATCCATTCCTTGCCTTAGGATTTAGCTCACATTGGAGACCATCTTGGACCCTATAGAAGGCTATAAACAAGCATATGTACTTTTTATTTGTTGTATGAAATCTTACCCCAGCATAATTACTATAGCTACTTTGTGGGTAAGCATTGCTATATTGACTTCCTTGGCTGATAATTTGAGGTTGACTTCCAGCCCCATTTCCGGGTCCTAAACTCGAATTAAAATGTCAAAATCCAAAATTTTCATCAAAAAACTCAAAAGCTAGGAGAAGCTATAAGAAAAGTTGGAGGAGTGTAAAATTAAATTTTCTATTTTTTATAAGCTACCATAATTTCCTCCATAGCTACCTCCATAGCTTCCACCATAACCGTTACTTACTCCTAAAATATGTACTATAAAATTATTAAAAATTTCCGAGAACTTTCTCGACTTCTATTTTTTATGTTTTTGATTAAAAACTAAATAGTTTACCACATAAATCACATATATTTCCACCTCCGCTAGTACTACCACCGCTACATCCACTACACCCTTCTCCTCCACCTCCACCACATGAATAGGTTTGTACACCATTTGCGACAGCATTTCCTAAGTTAGTGCAACCTGGATCATTTTGGAGGCTTGTAGAAGGTGGTGGTATTGCTGGCAAAGCAGGAGGAGGTGGAGGTAGAGTTTGGGGAGCTACATAAGGTTGGACTTCGTTTATTGGAGAAAGGGACTAAAATCATTTGTTAAAAAATCAATTTGTTTTTCTTGAATGCATTTGGAAGAGTGTAAAAAATATGTGAATATATTTTTGTCTTTTTGATACATATTAATATCCTTGTTTCAAAAGCTAAAAAGTTGCTTCACATTTGTTGCCTTTTAAAATTTTTGATATATATGTATATAGTAGAGATCGGACAAAACCAAAATTTTACAAGAAATTCAGAACAAAATTTTGGGAAAATTTTTGATTGTCAAATTTTTTCAAAAAATTTTGGATGGTCAAATTTTCTAATTTTTTCAAAATAACCACCTTGTTCCCCTTATGTTTTTGCTCAGGATGAATGTGCTAAAGAAAAATTTAAAAAGTGAGTTTGACCCATCATGGACCTATTCTTTACAGAGACCATATCAAAAAATTATCGTTTTAGTGTATTGGGTCTAGAACGTTATAGAAATTGAATTGAGAGATGGTTGACCACTCATTGTAAAGAAAGAAATCAGCGCTACAACTTTTATAAAGACACCTACAGAAAGTTTTCGTGTGAATAAAAAGTTAATTACAATTATCTACAAAACCCCGGATTTTTTATCTGGATTTTGACAAAGATCGGCCATTTTGATCCGGTTACGAGGATTTTTAGCCAAAATGATATTTCCAAAAAATGAGTCCAGATTCTGAGGAAAATTTTGGTATATTGGGTATGGTATGTTTATACCCAAGTTTTTTACTTAAGGCCAACTTTAAGTAATTGTAATTTCTAGTAGTCAAAATTCAACAAAAAAATTACGCTCAAAAATATTGATTGGATTGTATTCAGTATACACTCTTGCCTAATATAGAAAATTTTTTGTCGAAAACGGATCTCTGGAGTCTATATATTAAATTTACAATTACCAATAATTTTTCCGCACTTTGTATAAAAAATGAACCATAGAAAGGTAAATTGACCCCCGAAGAAAATGTAAGTGAAATCTTATAAATGACAAGAGTTGCGCGTTCGGGTAATTATCGAAATATCGAAAGGAAATTGCAATTTTTTATATGTGTAATAAAAATTGCATTCAACATGTGAATTTCATAAGGGTTATACCGGTGTTGCTTGTGACTGTAGTGATTGTTGTTGCTGAAATTGATGAACTTGCTGTTGCTGTTGAATTGGCAGTGCTGGTGGTAAAGTAGCAGGAACTTGTCTATTATAGACATCATCAGTTTGTACACTAATAGCCTAAAGTTAGAAGGAGACTCAAAAGAAAAAGGAGCAAAAGGGAAAATACAAACAGTGTCCCATGCATAAAAAATAAGTGTCGATGCTAATGAGGAAAAGGTTACCTCAACGGCTATGGGCTCTATATAATTTGAATTTTCTTCCGCATAGACTCTAGGCTTTGGTTTGGCAACATAAGCTACTGGCCAAAGTTGACCATCATCATAAATCCTATAAATTAGAGGCCATATAAAGAAACCAAAAATGGCCAAAGCGGACTGGTCCTTTAAGTTCCAGCCCACGGCAGACTCTCTTTGTTCGAAACAGTCTTATAGATTCTAGGAAGCCAAACAGAGCCCAATTTATGGATTTAATACTTACTTTGTCTTCGGCCTTTTATAATAATAATATTTCGGCCTCCTAACCACCGGAACTGGTTCCAAGTCTTCATATTCATCATCATATTCCTCCACCACTGGTCTATAATATCTCCTTCTTGAATAAACTGGCCTTGGTTGCCTTCGTATCAGACGGTCTCTATCATAATAGACTGGCAGGTCTCTCCTTCTATAACCTCTTTCATAGCTCTTTGCATAACTTTTTCTAGCATAACTACGTCTCCTAGGATAACGTTCATCATAGTCGTCAACTTCGGATGAACTAGGATATCTAAGATCTTCAGATCCTCTGTTGACAGAAGTAGATTCTCTAGTAACACGATCGGGAAGATAATCTATCTGTTTTTCAACATACGGATCAACTGAAAGAGGTGAAAAACGTGATATAAATATTAGGGTATACCTTTATTTCGTTTTTCTGGTGGATCTGGCAGACATTGCATTCGGTACACTTCAACTATGTATTGCACACTAAAATATAATTTTTTTATATACAGGGTGGCCTTAAAGGGGGCGTAACATTTATGGCTTATTCTCGAAAAATCGAAAAAATTTTCTTCTCTCCGATTTTCTTCTTTTCTAAAAACTGACTTTTTCGGGTAATTTCTAGGCGAAAAATCGATTGTACGCATTTTCAAAGTGTTAAAAATTAAGTTTGACCCTTAAAATTAGAGTAGAACTGTGTTTCAACGCGAAAAATTTTTCTGAACCGATGGAGAGTAACATTTATGGCGTATTCTCGAAAAAAACGTGAAAAAATAAAAAGAACCTTTCTAGTTTCAAGCGTTTGGATTCAAGTTTATTTAATAAAATATTCAAATTGCGTTAATGTATACCGCTGATCATCGGTGACATTTTTTCTAATCTCCTTGACCAAATCAAATCCGACCATATTCCCACTCTTGTCATTTACAACACCTCCAATATATCTGTCTCCTGGGTCCATAACAATAGATTTTAAGGCCATCGCATTATTTAGCCCATCATAGCGACAGCATAACATTTGTAAAGATATATGAGTTTCATTGTTAACTTCCTTGACTCCAGCCGTCCATTCATTATTTCCCGTACATACTGTTTCGAGGAACTCGGATGAACAATCCTATAAGTTTTTATGCTATATGTAAGGCTTAACTGTAAGGATTGAAGTGGGGTTTTGGGGGAGAGTATTTTTTCTAAACATTGAAGTAAATGAAATTTAACATGGCTTAGTTGAAACCAGGACCTCTGCTTATGAACACTTTCAACTAATGATTGTTTGATATAAAAATTACAGCTATCCGTTCAACATGTCTTTTCAGCCTCCTTTTTGGCAGGTCATTCGACATTTCGTAGTCCTGGTAGCTAGCGTCAAGATCTTGATGCTCGTGCCCATGCCCAAAACATTCTGGGGTTTGACATGAAAGTGCTAGAAATTTTAATCTTGAAATGCTAAAATTTGCGAATTATACTTGGTTGAGCATTTAAATCTATAGTAAGGCTATATGGAATAGAATCAGGACCACATGGACCACTAGGTCTCGAAATTTGGCCTTGAATAAGGACTAGAGATAAAGTTAAGAGAATATGGATTCTCTTGAACATTACCTAAAATAAAGTTTTAAACAAAATTATTAAAAGATCTATTAAATGCAAATAAACTGGAGACTGAGCGTCTACGGCGCTAGTCTCGCGTTCCGAGTGAGCGTCTGCAGCGCTCGGCCTAGTCCTTGCTTCCGAGTGTCTCAAGCGGCATTTAGCTCTATAAACTTTATAGCAGTTTATATGCATAGGTATACTTTTCCCTTGGTCCCCCAAGGGAAAAAGTTAAATAAATTATTGTCTCCGATTTTGATGATTTTGGTTTCAATCGCCTTCTTCCATCGTACCCTACAACATGATATATCATGACGGAAGTTTAGATCGCATCTTTAAAAGTTAGTCCGAACAAACAATAATCTATCAATTTAACATGCACCATAGCGCAGGGATAACCAGTAGCTCCATAGCCAAACAGTTATGGTTCGTCTGATAGATTATAACTTTTACATATAAAAGCATGTTTTTTTCTCTGAAAAGGATAGGGATGTAATTTGTTCGAACGTTTTTTTAATCATGGGACGTTCATGAGTAGGATTAGCAAAAAAATTTTTCCTACGACTCATTTTTATGTTAAACATTTCCCTAGGGTTCCTTGTCAGGTGTGGTGCTGAACTTTACTTAAACGTCAAGATATTAACAAAATCAATGCTTTAAACGACAAAATTTTTGAAGTGGAAACGGAACCGCAAAAATTTTTGGATGGAACCGGAACCGAACGATTTTTTTGGTTCGGTCCATCACTGCAAAGTATTCAAACTTTAAAAAAGCGATTTGGGACTTCTATAAACGATCAAAAATGGTCAACATTATGAATGAAAACGACTTTTAACACGATCTAAATTTAATAAAATGAATTTCAATCAACTTTTTATCATACACGCTTCTATAGATTCAAAAAGATTTCTTGAAAAGCTATCCCTCTTCAAAAACCCTAGAACAACCTCATTTTCACTCTAGAACAACCTCGTTTCCACATATATATGTTCTTCGAGTCAGTTACATAAGTTTTTGACAGTGCGAGTCTCTTCAACTACTCATACAAAAGTCAAATACAAATCTCCATGAATAGTGCCCTATTTTCGATGAGGGTTAATTATTCTACAATTAAGTGAAAGAATTTATTGCGACATGTTCCACTAGACTTTCGGACTTTCATTGATGATTTTTGAAAGAGAACTGACGGAAGAAATTTCATGTATACAAACTTTTGTAAATCTTTTTAGCGCTTTTCCTGGTGTTAATATGATCAATTATCGGAATAGAAAGATCGTGGCTGTTCTCTTTTGAGAGGAAATGTGATTTTTGATGGTGGAAGCGATTTACTTAATTCCATAGTATTAGTATAAACATAAAAATTAATATTAGATACGGAGATTTTACATAACTTCTATTTGATTTTTTCTCAGAACTAATCGTGCATGTAGTACCATCTAAAAATAATGTTTGTGCATATGCTCAAGAATAAAAAAAAAATAACTTTTTTTATTTAGTTGTAGTGCTCTTGCTTTGGCACTAAAAAATGGGTTCAAAACTTGCATTTTTCAATTTACCATGTTACTGCAATGGATTTATTTTAAATTTTTTGATAGCATTTTTTGAATTTTCTCAAAATTAATCGTTTAGCATTAAAAATATCTTGTTTTGTTGGTACTTTTAAAAATTTTAAATTTATTACCAGGTTCACCAATAGTATATTGAGCATATAGACCATTACTATTTCCATTACCATTCGGTTTATAATTCACCGAAACGGATGAAGCACAAAATTCAGATGGTTGATCTGGTGCTACTGATAGTCTAAAAACGGTCACATATGCAGAGTGATCCACGGATGGGATTGGGGTCGGGAATTCTAGTCCAGACTTCGGGACTCGCAAAAGTCGGGATCGGGACCTGAAAACAAATCGGGATTCCCGGTCCCGTACGATTCTAATTAAAACCAAATCCTTATTTACGTCGTAGTATTGAGAGCACTATCATGAGTATAAGAGGTTAGCTCGACAGTTGATCCATTTATTGGGGCTAAGTATTTAACAGTGATTTTTACATTTGATTCCGGCGCATTGCCTAGTACAAATTGTTGTTGTAAGCTTGTGTTGGATGAGTTAGAAAGAAAATCTGAGGTCATTATTAATCCTTGATAGCCATTTGTACCAATTTTTTGGAGATAGTTGCCTAAATTTGAAATTCGCTAGATATCAAATTCGGCTCAAAAATCCTCTTGTGCTCTAAAGGGGGCTCCGAGCCCTCCCTTACCCATGCAGTAGCGGTTCTAGGATTTCATTTTGTGAGGTTGTAACTAGATAAAAAACTCTTTTGGTGATCAAAATCTCGTTTTTTTAATCGAATTTTGGCCAAAATGCAATTTTTGAAATTTTCGGTTTTGGGGGAGGACATGCCATTCTCTGCCCCTCCCTGGATCCACTACTGCCTTTATGCTTCACTGGGGGACTTTTGGTGATCAAAATCTCTTATGAGGACGGAGTTTAATAAGCTTAGATTTTTAGCCTCTTAAGAGAGCCTAAGGTGTCGATCCCATTTGGGCTAAGGGACTTTGGGGGCCTAGGCCTTCAAGGCTCTAAGTAAGGCCCGGGACTAGGACCAATACTCCTGTTTTCATATCCCATTTATTTGTTGGACCTAGCCACCATAGGATTCAGCCCCCCCCAGATCAGACTGGTGGCCCAAGCTCACTCCCTCACGAGGCCTGAAAGTCGCGATACCCAGATCGCATGGTGGACGATCCTGAATGGGACAAAGGGACTTCTCCTTTTTGCTTTTAGGTCTGTATTGTCCAGAACTGGCCTAATTACCAGCAAAGTATACTAACCTATTGTGTTACTTCCAGCTGTAAATTGAATTATCGATGCTGAATTTTGTGTATAGAAAAGACTAACATATTCACCATAAATATAATCTGGATAAGGTAGAGTGCTAAATTTATTAATGGTAATCAAACAAGAATCTCATAGATTTTAAAGAAAAGGAGAACCACATTTTCAATTTCAATTTTTCGTTTGTTCGTAAAAATTATTTGAAAAACTAATTTTATTGTCTTTTAAATGTCTGCCACAAAGTAACAAGAAATTAAACTACTAACCTAGCCAACAAAAATTTATGGTCTGAATACAACCCTTTATATATACTAACTCGGGGTTCTCCGTTGTTATCCAAGTTATTTAAAGTTATAGCATTCCAAGGACTAGTTGTGTCATTAAAAGTCCCATGCAAAATTAACTGACAAGAAATTGTATTCGGGGCGTTGAGTGTAATATCCTGATCGACGCCATCTTCTTTCAAGTTAAACACAAAATTTTTGGAGCATAATTTGGCTAAAATAAATAAGTAGAAATACCGGGAGATGAGCGCTCTGAGGGTTGTGACACCGAATGACACTCCCGAGCGATGCTTCTTGTTAAAAATGTATTAGTTATTACTAATCTTTTTTTATTAAACCCTGCTATAGCTAACCTTTTTGAAAAAATTTTTTGAGGGGGTACCCCATAATGTAGTGTCGATCATCTTCTCTCATTGTCCCCTACAACTTTTGTTTTATTGTCGAGGGTTTAAATCAAGTGTTCCTGAGGTCGTCTGAACACGCAGACAGACATTACACGTTTAATTTAGTAGAATAAAATTTTTGGAAAAAAATACTATAGTTATCATTTCCATAGATGGAAGCAAGTGCTTTAAAATTGATGCCACCTTCATTTGAACAGACTCGGATAGTAAGGAAAGGACCAGTGCTGCTGATTGGGATTATATTGCCTTCGAAGTTTGAGGTTTGTAAGCTAAATTGTAATTTTGGATATGATGAATGGGCATAGAGGAGTGCTTGTACATGACACAACACATTTTTACCTTGTAGTATTATAAAGACTAGCATTGATGTCTTTGCCGTCAAAAATATCGACATATTCAGTTGTTAGCATTTCAAACACAAATAATTGTATCGTATTTCCCGGATCTGTTTGTATCGTTTTCAAAAAACATGTTGGTTGACCTGGCTTTGATTTAAAATCAATTGCAATATATGGTTTAGCTTTACTAATCGTCTCGTTATCAACTATATGGTCGACGACTAAATTTTTTTGTTTGGTTGATTCAAAAACCGAAATTTACTATCCACAAGAGTTAGGCTGATGTTGAAGCCCATTTTTCTTTCACTAACATCAACATAAATGTCATCTTCACTTGAAAAGCTAATGTTTACAATACCGGTAAATGGTATTTCCAGGGTTTTATTAGCAGTATGTGATGTAATGCTAAAATTTGAATTTTTTATATATTGGAGCGACACGCGATTGAGCCAGAATTCAGTTCTTTCTCTGAATTCATGGCAACATTGGTCCATATACTTTTTACCTTTGTATAACCCCTCGTTGTTCATCCGAAATATGTATCACATTTTCCCATTCACTAATATCATCTCCCTCAATCTTTTCCCTTCTCAAGCTCAACATTATTGGTATGATTTTCAAAATCTTGTTTTGTGGAAATTCAACTACCCAAAAACAAGTCATTCTTGGACAATATGTACTGGTTCCGTTGTCCAATGCAGGTGTATGAATATATTGGATTGTGTTATTTTCATCTAGCTTTATTGTTCCTGATATACAGTTACAATCTGAAATTTTGAAAAATTTTAATATTTTTAAAAAAGTAACGGGAACCGAGACTCGGAGGGGAGAAGAAGAGATAAGTGTAAAGACTCCCGAGCACTTCTCGAAAAAATAATGGGTAATAGTACCAGTAGCGTAGACAAGGGGTTGGTGTCCCCCCCTTAGTGGGCCAAAATTAAAAAAATCACTACACATAAAGGCCCCCTTTATGTTTTTGAGAAAAATCAGCCTTTTTGGGGAAGTGTCCCCTAGCTACCTTTCTACCTACGCCACTGAGTAGTACCTCCAGGTTCTATCTTTTTGTACACAATAGTACCTGCAATTCCTATTTAGGTGAACAATTGAAAAATCGAAGCAAATTGAAACAAATTTTTTGAGGGGGTACCCTCATAAAAGTGGTGTCGATCGTCTTCTCTCGACGTCCCCTACAACTTGGTTTAAATCTGAGATCGTCTGCACAGACACACAGACATTACACGTTTATAGTAATAGGATTTACCTTGGGTAGCAAAAGTGCCTTTAAAGCCAACAGCTTTGCCCAAACCATCGGTTTTGAAATTTAAGGTCAGATTGCTTGTTTCAGCAAAAATTAGAGCCTGTATAGCTTCTCCACGGTATCTCCAATCCTATAAATAAACTTTGTCTTGGCGGAACAAACAGTGCAGTACTGGGGGTACAGGGAAAAGACGTAGTTGCCCGCCAGGCACTTAACTGATAAAGGTCATTTTTGAGGATCAATTTTTTCGAAATTCGGAAAAACGTCAATTTTAATTGACAATTTCTCAGTCATGGGAGTACCGGTCCCCGGTGCACCTCTCTCTGTAGCTACGCCCTTGGTATAGGGGGTACATGTACCTGCCCCCTCCCAAGGGCCAAACAAAGTTGAAAAATCCAAAGGGTTCCCCTTATGTTTTTGACCAAACAAATGTCGACAATTAGGGTCGAGATGTACTCCAATGAAAAAATCATGGTGCGGCACTGGCGTCAAAGCAAGAGAAGAGGTCGGACTCAATGACGCAGTGGTATTGTTCAACTTTATAGTTGAAGGGTCGAGAGATCGATCCCTTCAGAATCGAAATTCCAAAATTTGAGACTTTCAGGAAAATTTTTAAAGATCCCTTAAATTCGAAATCGTATACTGATTTGGTATAGCCAATAACTATACTTACATCCGGATTTGTCAACCCACTAAACTTCAAAAAGTCGCAACACGATTCGGATTCATAATAAATTTCTGCTGTTATCCTATGCCCTTCTGGTGGACTTGTTGCAATAAAAGTGCAATCCTGGTTATTACCATATAATCCACTACCATATTCGGTAGTTCCGAAAATAACTGGCGTTTTTGAACTCATGTCATGGGGTTTGCTGTCATTAAAACAAGTATGGGTTTGTTCTAATATGTTAAAATAATTATGAGAGTATCAGTAAGATATATTGGGTTGTTTCATAAGTAATGTCGGCCCAAAAAATACATTACAAATTGTCATTTTTGCTCATTTTCGATAAATTTTTTCAATAGTGGGTAAGAGTGTATGCTGAATATGATCCAATTGGTCTTTTTGAGAATAAGTCATGTTTTCGTGTCAATATACAGACTTTTTTAAATTGTGTTTTTCAATGTTGCATTTTAAAGTTACAATGTTAATATTTGACTATAGAAGTCGGTTTTTGACAAAATTTTCGACCATACTAGGGTTTTTCTAGTCGGGGAATAGATTGCGCGCATTTTCGAGGCATAAAAAATTCTAATCCTGATTCAGGAAATACAAATTTTTGAGCCATTTTAGGGGTATACACCTCGTAGGAATACCTTCCAGTGGTCAAAATCAACAAATTCCTTCTAATTCGTGTTCTCAATGTCGGAAAACCCTCGAATACGAAATTTCAGTCAATTCGAAAAACTTTTTGAAAATTCGATTTTTTACCCCAAACCAAAGGGTCGAAAAATATTCAAAAAGTTCTCCAAATTGGCTGAAATTGTGTAATTAGGGGTTTTTCAACGTGTAGAACAAGAATCTGAATGAATTTTTTGATTTTGATAACTGAAAGATACCCCTAAGAGGTGTATACCCTTAAAATGGCTTAAAATTTGTATTCCCCAATCAGGATAAGAGGTTAGAGAAATTTTTTCATGTCTCGAAAATGCACGCAATTTATTCCCCGACTAGAAAAACCCTAGTATGGTCAAAAATTTTGTCAAAAATCGATTCTCTAACCAAATATCAACATTTTAACTTTAAGATGCATCATTGAAAAACCCTAATTTTTTGAAAAAGTCTGTATATTGACACGAAAACATGATTATTCTCAAAAAGATCGATTGGATCGTACTCAGCCTTTCCTTTTTTACACTCTTACTCACTACTGAAAAAAATATCGTCGAAAACGAGCAAAAAATTACGATTTTCGATGCATTGTTGAGCCTACATTATTTATGAAATAACCCAATATAAAAATTTCGGATATATAGGAAGGGAGTTGGTAGGTGGTAAAGTTAGTAAACAAAAATCATCGAAAAAAGAATAGAATTTATTTTTCGTTCAAAATTTCTTTTTTTCCTTTTTTAGATTTTAGCGGGGGCCTCCTTGATCTTTCTCGATTCAGTCTCTAGAAATGACCTGTGGCGCTTAAATAAGGCTGAATAATCAAAAAGAATCGTTGGCATTCATCATATCCGTATATACAGTTTTCATCGTCTGTGTTGGCAACAAGGTTAAACGATATAGTGACATTGTTTATAAAATATAGAGGCATTGTATCAAGTAAAGTGACATATGGGC
>JAQGBS010001453.1:0-15699 GCA_034698545.1 Acrobeloides obliquus
AAACGCGATTATCTCGATAACGATAACGATTCAGAATTTACTGTAAAAACAAAAAATGCTCCATTTTTCATGAATTTCCCAAATATATAAAAATTATGACAAATATATAAAAATTATGGTATCCGAGCACCACCTTCCGACCTTATTTTCTCAGCGATCAATTAACAGATTCACATGAACCAAGGCTTTTCGGAATCCTTCGATATAGTAGTAATAAAAACTGAAGAGAAGTACCCAGAAAAAGTCCTTAATTTTTTTCCAAAAATGAGCGATCTTTTCAAAGATCGTCATCTAGCTCGTTTTTTAATAGGGAACAATGCCTTATCATCTTTCTAACTAAGAAAGTTTGAAAGATGATAAGGCATTGTTCCCTATTAAATGGTCAGACGAAATCAATAAGCCCAAGATCATGTCACTAGCATTTATAGATCCCGGGATAAACGCATTTGAATTTCATGATCTTGATAAGGGCATGAGCAATATACTGGATGGCAGCACAGAAAAATCTAATCATGAAATCTACCAAAATTTTGTGATTTTCGGACTCAGCATAGTCGAAAACAATAGGGTAACCCATTTTCGAGAACAATCACAAAAAAGTGAACACTCGGTCTTAGACCAAATTTCGATTCTTACAGAAATTGTGTTTTAAATTTTATCAAGTCTTATACGTAAAATAAAAATAACTCGGCTGTTTGAAACCATTGAAATTGGTTGAAATAGTTTTTTTATAAGCACCCATATCCGCATAGTAAAGTCATTCACCGACTTTCATTTTTCTCATTTTTTTCAAACCTTATGATACAACCCATAAGGTTTGTATTTTGCTTTGACATTTTTGTGAGTCATAGAAATAATGATCAACACCCATATTATGAAATGTCTTCGACTTTGTGGAGCATACGAAATGAGAAAAGACTATTGATAAAGGGCAGCGATGAGTATTTTGTCGGTAATCAATAAAATTTCAAATTAATTTATTAAATGACTTGAATGTGGTTCGTATAACCCGTTTCATCTAAGTAAATTAAAAATTTGATCAAACATACGTGTACCAACACTCTCTCAAAATTTCGTACCCGAGCGCGCGAGAAAAAATCATAAGGGTCCCTCCTTACGATTTTTTCGCACGCGCAAAAATTTTTAGCGCGCGAGATCATTTTTAGGTCGCACGCGAGCAAAATTTTGGACAAAATCATAAGAAGGGGCCATTTTTTTGACCCTGCTCGCACTGTTCGCAAGTCCATTTTTTGCTTGCGCGCGACCCCACCCAATTTGGGTGGGGTTTGGGGGAGGTTTGTACACGTGTGTGGTCAAACATTTCATGTTTTGCAACGTGCTAGCCGTTCGATCTGGCAAGTTAAGCAACGTTGGGCGTGCGGGTTCGATCCCACTTGGAATCGAAATTCGGAAAAACGCGAATTTCAAGGTTTTTTGTCACTAAATCCGAAAATAAACTATAAAAATTTTTGCCTATCATTATTTTGAAATTTATGTTTAAGTACCAAGTTTTGCAATTTTTTGAAATTCGTCATAAAATCACAAAATTTTGGCACTTAAACATAAATTTCAAAGAAAATAATGATAGAAAAAATTTTTATGGTTTATTTTAGGGTGTAGATCAAAAAAATTTGAAATTATCGTTTTTTCGAATTTCAACTCCAAGCGGGATCGAAATCGCGCGCTGCTACTTAACTTGCCAGATCGGACGGTTAGCACGCTGCTACACAAACTGTTTGACCAAACTTTTTAGTTTACACGGGTGAAACGGACTATACCTTATTTTATAATAAAAATTTTTTTACAGGATGCCCCAAAAAAGCTCTTTTGGGCGATTTTTTCAAATTTTTACAGATTTTTTAATATTCATCAAAATAATTCTATTTAGTATTTTTATGCGAGAAATCGTTTGCGCGCATTGTCGAACCTTGAAAACGCTTCTCCAACCCTGTTCAGGGAAGAGATGTGTGTTTGAAGCGAAAATAGGTTAATAATTGACCAAGAAAGCATTTTCAGGCTTCGGCAATGCGCGCAATCGGTTTCTCGCATAGAAAACCCCTATAAGGTTATTTTGGTGAAAATTAAAAAATTGCCCAAAAATTAGAAAAGTGTTATTTTGGAGCATCTTGTATAAAAAATGTTTAGATTTTGCTTAGAATGGAAGTTGATTTAATTCCATATAACAATCAGGAAACGAACCCCAAGAGCTCTAAACATCGAACCAATTCAACAAATATTCAAATCCATGATGATATTTTATTTGATATGTTTCTTTTCCTTGAGCGAAAAGATATCGAAAAAGGCCTTTTGGTGTCCAAACAATGGAATTTTAACATTCTAGCAAACTACTCATTTTTACCCGTGCAAAGATTCAAAAAAGTAGTTTATTCACCAGCTTTTGGAAGATTTCGTTGGAACGTATTGAATCAAAACTCTGAGACTCTATGCCTGGAATCATTGCCATCAAAGTTTTTCGAGATTAGTATTTTTGAAGAAATTGAATTTTATATGAGGAATAAAAAAGAAGTGGAAGAATTTATGAAAATTATTAAATCTAAACAAATAAAACTTGAATTTAAAATGACTATATTCAATTTTTACTGGGGTGAAATAGAAGGTTATTGGTCGGATGAGGAAAGATGGAGGGTAAAATTTTTTTAAATAAATTTTTAAATGTGATACGGAGAAATGAAATATTTCCTTAGTACACTATCCCACAAATCCCTTATAAGTTTTGGATGTTTTTTTGAAATTGGGCAAAAGTTTTCGGACCCGACCGGGACTCGAACCCGGACCGTCCAAGTGCACTACCATTGTGCTATCGACTGATACCCGTTTTCTGGTGAATACTTGACGGTGAGCTCCAAAAATTCCCAAAATGAGAGCTACACCTATCGGTAATCCCTACGTCCGTCTTGTACCGTTAATCGGACGGATAGCACGCAGGTGTTAATCACAGTGTGAGTAGTGGAAAAATACACCGCCAAGTATTCACCAGAAAACGAGAATCAGAGATATTGATAGCACAATGAAAGTGCATTGGGCAGTAGCCAGGAGGTCGAGGTTCGAGTCCGGTCGAGTCCAAAAACTTTTGTCCAATTTCAAAAATTTCCTAGATTTCTATCTTCTCGGTGTGGTTTAATCGGAGCTTCAAAAATTCCCAAAATGAGAGCTAATTTTTGGATGAGTAGAGTGTATGGTTTAGACAGAGCTCATGAAAAAGAAGGCGGTAATGCAATTGATTTTGAAAAATGGATTTTTTGAACAAGTTTTACAAATCCCCCCCCCCCCCCACTTGGCTAATCCAGTGGGAAGTGAAAGCAAAAGGTTATAGCCCTGAATAATCCCGGATCGGATGAAGAGGTGACTCCCCCCCCCCCCCATTCTTCCTTATAAACCTTTATGCTCAAATCCTTTCCTTTTTTAGAGAGTAAGCTTAATGCATACTATTTTAAAAAATTTTATCATTCCAAGGGAAGTTGTTATAAAATTCAACATTTGTCACTACAACAATGGCACTTCGACTTTAGATTTTTATTGTCCATCGAACTTTAAAACAACTTACGAAATTCTCTACTTTGATATTTATCGTCATGCAACCGATCCTGTACTTGATTACAATAAATTTGAAGAGAGCATTTTAAAATTTATTGAAAATAGTGGCATGACTGGGCAAAATGTGGATATTTTAGTGAGTAGATACTCTTTCAAACCAGAAATTGGCTCAAAAATTATTCAAATGTTTATGAATCATGTTAATCCGAAGAATATGTTTTATACATTGGAATTTAAAGGTAAGATTTCTTAACTGACAGACTTGTCTGTCGAGCTAGCCCTAGTCTTAGGCAGAAGTTTTTCACGGCGCACCAAAATGCCAAAAAGGTGCTGGCAAGGGTCCAAATTTTAAAAAATGTCGCCAATCGACTCAGCTTGCCGAGCGCTTCAAAACGAATACCTATCATCCAGTTAAGGAGTTTCCCCATGGCTGAGTGGCTAATGCGCTCGGCATTAATTCATAGGGCGCGGGTTCGGTCCTTCGCTCAATGGTCATTTTTTATTTCGTAGTCAAAAATCATGAAAATTTTTGCATATCCACATTTTTATGTGTAGAACACGATGGCGCTGGGGGAAAACCCTCAAAAACCCATGATATGGTACTCGTTTCGAAGCACTCGGCGAGCTAAGTCGATTGACAACATTTTTTTAAACTTTGACCCTTGCCAGAACCTTTTCGGCATTTTGGTGCTCTGTGGCTTAGGCTTAGGTTACGACCCTTTCTTTGTTAGATTTAGGCTTCGATCAGGCTTAAGCTTAGCCTTAGGCTTCGGTTTAGGCCTGCCTGCATGCCTGCTTGTTTGCCTGCCTACTATCTACTTGCTTTTCTGCCTACTTGCCTGCCTAGCTTTCTGCTTTTCTGCCTAAAAACACTGTGAAACTAATTTAATTTTTAGATTTCTTGCATGATGATGATATACTTTTTGACGATTATGCTAGTATGCTTGAAGAAACATTAAAAGATTATCATACTATTTACGATGAGTCTCAAAAATTTCCATATCGTCTAAACAGAAAAGAAGATTTAACTATAAATGTTGATATTAAGAATGCGAAATTTAGCATTACAGAATCTTAACTTTATAATAAATTTATTTAAATAACTTTGGTACACCGATGACAATTAGCACACTTTTTAAATAACAATTAGCACATCGAAAAACCATATCAGAACCATTCCATTGATTGACACCTGGATATTGGAATATATTTCTAGAGCTAGATTGTACGGCCAAACTTTTCGGTCATGAATTACATGTGTAGGCTAAAGAATATACAAGTAAAACATAAAACCAATCTGTACATCACCTTATTACTAAGTTCATATCTTATATTTTGTGGCACCAGAAGCCAAAAAGAATTTAATGCTCTGGATGGGCAACGGGCCCAGGTTTTTCAGATCTTATACGATCCTTTTTCTATGATCTGACAAGGGAACTGTCAGACTGGAAAAATGTGAATTTTTTCCAAAACTAGCTAAAACTGTTGCTTATGGCCTAAAATGGCGGGGGAAAATCGAAAAAAGTGCAATAGAGGCTTCTCCGAAGATATAGAGCCCTCAGAATATCGAAAAATAGCGTTTTCTAGCGTTTCTGAAGGAAATGGGGAGCTCGAAAAACACCTTTATCGGGCTTGTTTTTTCGCAAAAACTTCATGTTTCACCGTTTTTGATTATGCCCAACAATTTCTAAGCGTTTTTGGGATGATTTGAAAAATTTCAAAAATTGACTTTTTTTACCCTTAGGGGTAAAACAAATGGGTCAATTGACCCCATTGACCTCCGTCGCTACAAGTCTGCCAGGTACATCTTATTTTTTTATTTGCACTCTATTTGCACTTAGAATGCTGATATGAAGATATACAAAAATATATTCTTTTCAGATTTTTACGTGTTAATCCAATTCATCGCAACCTATCAATTTAATGAAAGATTTCAATTGACCTATTAAATTTTGAAGAGTCTGAAAAAGAAGATCACTTAACATAGAAGTGAAGTTTCATCTTTCATCCATTGCATTTCAAGCCTTTTTGTATATTTTGTCTGGCTTCTTTTTTAGATAAATATGATTTCTTTGTCATTTAAATTGGGCATATTAACAGCACTCTTGTTCATCATCACAAAAGCCTGTGATTTCAATTTGGTTATTGTTTCAAAAACGGACAAAGATTACTTTGTTCAAATCAAAACCCCAAATGGCACTGCTTCTGAATTGTAGCTTGTGAAATTAATTTCTTTTAACTACAAATTTTAGATTTCATTTCAAAAAGAATGAACAAAAAGAAAGTGTTCATATAACAGGAAATAATTGTTTTTTGAATATGACCACAGTTAGTACGTATAAGGTAAATCCACACGGTGTCCGAGGCCAGCGTTTATATCAAGCAAAAGCGATATTAGATGGCATGGGCTTTATTCAATATTCTGTGAGTTTTCTATAATTTTTTAACTAAAATTTGAATAAACAATTTCTAGCTATTAGCTGAGGGGCAAGTTGCGATAGACTCAAGCACTGGTGTCATGTACGCTTTTGATACATATGAAGGAAGAGGGAAAAAATAATTTTTTGTATTGTTGTATGTAAATAATAAATTTGCCCTTTACCGCGGATGACACGAAATGAACATACAAAATCTAACGTAATGCTCGTTTGGAATTTTCGAAGCACATATAATATGCGCGGCGCCTTTTTAATTACACCGGAACGTTTTTCAAAAATCCTTCGTTCCAGGACGTTTTTGAAAAATCCTTCATTTTTTTCTCAACTAGCGTGAATGGTTTCTGGAATAAAGAAGGACCATGGTTCACTTTGAAAAAAGGAAAAAATTCTCGGAAAGTTCATGAAAAATGGAACATTTTTTGTTTTTATGGCATGTTCTGAGTCATTGTAGTTTTTAATTAATTGCGTTTGAAGTTGGCGATTTTTGAAATCTGTGTATTACAAGGAAAACATAAACGCAGGAAAAATTCGTCCATGAATCAATAAAAGTTGTGCATTGACACGAAAATTTAAAAATTTTTTTCGTTTTTCATCGACTTACAAAAACTGTCAAGAAATTTTGAATTTGCGAGTCAATATACAACTTTTATTGATTCGGGAACGAATTTTCACTGCGTTCATGTTTTCGTTGTAATACACAGATTTCAACAATCGTCAACTTCAAATGCAAATTATCTCGGCAACGATTCAACATATTGTAGCAAAAATTCAAAGTTTTTTTGGCAGTTTTCATAAGTCGATGTAAACGAAAAATTTTGCATCAATACACAATTTTTATTGATTCTGGGACTAATTTTAAGTGCGTTTCATTGTAATAAATAAATATCAAAATTCGCCAACTTCACATGTGATTATCTCGACAACGATATCAATTCAGAATTTACTGTGAAAATAAAAAATGCTCCATTTTTCATGAACTTTTCGACTATATACAAATGGCATCTTTTTCTTGGTGGAATGGTCCTTTAATCGGTGGGGGGAGCAATTTCTCCATTGTCCCTACTAATCTCAAACCAAAATTCGTATATTAAATTCACGACAAATCTCAGCCTATAAATAGCTATTGTAGCAAAAATTCAAAGTTTTTTTGGCAGTTTTCATAAGTCGATGTAAATAAATAGCATCTGAATCGAGCGTATTTCGTTATTTTTCGAGAAGAGAATTGTCAAATTTCTTTAGCAAAAGAAGGTGCAACAAGTGTGATTGGTGTTTTTTATAACTTTTCACTCCAAAAAAGTGAACCGCCTGAGCGTAGCAGCTTTTTATTTATTTTTGGGGTTTTGCAGAAAAACCTTTACAAAAATCTGGCAGAGTGCCGCTCGACAGCCACGCCCGTAAGCAGCGCTCGGAAACGGTGCTCTGAAGCGACGCTCGAAAGCAGCTCTCAGAACACGTACCTGTTTTGAGATAAATCTAGAATAAAATAAGTTATAAATAAGTTCCTGGTCGGCCAACTGTCCGGTCGGTCAAGTGTTTGAGTCGACCAACTGTCCGGGTCGACCAAGTGTTCGAGTCGATCAACTGTCCGGCATTCGTCTTTATAAAAGCTGTAACTACTACGAGGAGTTATGACCTTAATAATCTAAAGATAAATTTCCAAGCGTACCCACTTAAAGATCACGGTATATACCCCCTTCAAAAAAAATTTTTTGCAGATTAGTGTTCTCCATAATGTGTTACTTCAGAATATACCGCTGTCCAGACTAAGCCTTTACGTGTTAAGACTCACTCTGCACTTATGTTCGTAATGTTTTATCATAAATTTTATTAAACTTAATAAATTTAAGAAGCATAAGTAATAAAGTTAGAATTGTTAAACATATTGTTCACAAATATAACATTGTGACGCGTCACAATCACTATTGTACCACAAACCAGATGTAATATCAAATGTTACACAATTATGAGTAGCGTCACTAGTAGGATAGCCTATAATTGATGACAATAAGTAAATTTTTACTCTTATTTACCGGATTTCCAATTTTTATAAGTGCTAGGATTATTATTAGACCATGCAAAATTATTTCCATTCCTATAGAGGCCAATGTAAAACTGCTTACAAGTACTTGAATATGCTTGACTTGATTCTAAAAACAACAAACATCAGTAAAAAACGGGTTCATGCGCTAGAGTGTTCCTTTTAAGAATTTTTAACTTTTTGCCTCTAATATTCTATAAAAAAGTACGATAAAAAACCACCATCGCAGGAAAAATGTTGAAAATGCTTTAAGATTTGGTATTTATCCGCTTTTTGAAGGATATAAACTGGAGACCGAGCTCCTTCGGAACTCAGAAGATCCTGCGGCGCTCCCGAGATGTGCTCTCAAACAGTGTTCCCGAGCGGTGTTCCTGAGCGGTTCATCCGCGTCGTTTATATTCTCTTGGAAAAAATTTTCTTACTGTAAATTTCAGCATTTTCGAATGAATTAGCAATACTTAAAAGTGATGCATTATTTCCATATACACTGCAATCAAAATTTGCCGCAAACCAGGGTTGTGTTTGTGTCTGATTTACAAATTTGATACATTTACCAGCGGTCGAGGTCTCCTTGATCCATCCATCTGGACATTGTTGATCTAAAGATTTCGAATTGAACCGTTTCCATATCCAATCTTAATGATTGTTGTAATCCCCGATCGATCACTGGTTCCTTTTTTGGATTGAAGTGTTTCTTTTAGATTTTTCCGCTAAATATTGCAGGGCAAAATCTTTTAGACGCAAGGGAAACCGAACCCTTGCTAGTGCCGGTGATGCTAACTCCTTAGCAACGCACAGGACCACTACATCATGGTGGTCAATGAATGACTTGTATTGAATTTTGACCTGGTAGTAGTGCCAACCGCAACAACGATAAAGTTTATTTACCTGTTGTTTGCCCAAGAACAATAAAGAATTGACTATAACCAGGCAATTCTAATGGCAGGGTAGTAATTTTGCCTTTGATGTTAGTTATGGGTTGATGAGGAGTCCATACTAGAGTTTCATCATTCAACTTGGAAAAGAATGATTGCAAATTTCCAGGTTCATTTTCTGTCACCACATAAGTGGTTACTTGTTTTGTTGCAATTTGAGGAAAATCTAATGTGATAGAGTCATTCAATAAGTTGAATCCATATACGACAAAACCATTGCCCCTAAAAATTTTAAGCTATTAATTTCAACTTGATTTTCTAAGCCCTGTCCTATTGCAACCTAAATCCCTATGTCCGGTCCCAGCAAAGTTTAAATATGCGACAACTTCGAGTTTTAAAAAGCCAATCCCCAGGCACTGGACCAAAGTAAATGTCGGCAATTTCAGTCTCTGAATGAAGTAAACATACTTGGCGCTTGATGCTGCATAAATTCTCAAATTCGTATTGCTTGGAGTGAAAGTGATATTTAATACTTGTTGTCCGACAATCTTTTTATATAAAAACGATAGCCAGTAGTCCTAAATAGAGCTCGAAAATGGATTATAACTCCATAACATAGTGTTATATAACACCATAACCCATATAACCAAATGGATTATAGGGTTCGAACCCTCGACCTTCTGGCTGCTAGTCTAACGTGCTAACCACTACACCATGTGGTCGATTTTCTTCACCTTATCACTACACCATGTAGTGATGGTGTAGTGGTTAAAAAAACCGCATAGAAATTTGTTAGAGGAGGTGCGAGAACGACTAAAAACATTGATATTGCATACCAAAATGAACGCCCTGTACCACATAACACGATTATGGGATTATATAACTTAATATAACATAACCCCAGGGTTATATAACACTCATAACTCCATAACCCATTGAGTTATAATGTTATATATACATCGGCATGTTATGTTATCTGTTGTGTTAAAGTGTTATTTTGGGCTCTGCTCCTAATACTTTAAGTAAAAGATTGTTAATCTTGAAGAGGGCGAGCGATGGATCAAGACGGACGAGTTGAATAGGCGGACCAAGACGAATGGGTTGAGACGGACGGCATGATTGGGTGAGCGGATCGGAGCGGATATAGGCCCAAAAAGGATTGGTGTGAATTTTATAAAAGCAAACATAAACATACCGGTGCAGGTACCATCATCATATTTAGTAAACAGTAACTAGAAATAGCGCCGATTTGATAACTTCCGAATAATTCTTGACGAACTACAACGTCTAACCCATGCAACGCTGATATTCCTAGTTTATCTAGCCATAAATATCCGGCTACAAACGTATCGGAAAAATTCACACCTCCACCATTATATGCACTCGAAGTTTCGCCTAGCCAATTTGAAGAAAATCCTAAACTAATAACATAGCTTATTTCGAGTTTAAGCCTGTCCATTATAGTTGTATTCATGTAGTCGTCCAATTTTGAACCGGCACCACCAAAGTAATAGCTAAAAAGTTTAAAATACAGGGTGATTGGAAAGTTCTGTCCCAACTTTTATATCAACGTCGTACAAACTTCTAAAACAAATACATCGTTTAAATTAAAGCTATTGGGAGTAATTTTAGGCAAGAGATCGATTGCGCGCATTTTCTAACGATGAAAAAATCTATCTGACTCTGATTTGGATAATTTTTGATTCAATACACCCTTCAGAGTTACGAAAATACTTTCTGGACTCTGATTCAATGAAAAGGGTGGGTGAATTGAAACGAAAGTCGCTTGAATCAAGTCGGGAAAATTGTTTCATGCATAGAAAAGCAAACTCGTATAAAAATACCCCTTACAACTTTGATCAAACAATATTTTTGTTTTAGAAGTTTGTATGCCGTTGAAATAAAACTTGGGACACAACTTTTCGACCATCCTGTATATTATTCTGACAATGTGTCCTGCTCTTTCTACTCTACTTTCTGGTAGCTCTGATTATGTCAACTCGGAACTAATCATCTTTTCCCTCTGTCAGCTCTTTCTCTGCACTGTTCTGACCTTTCTACTAATAAAAGAAGTTTAAAATTTTACTGATGAAAAGATAACCCATTGATATAATTTCCTCCTTCATTCTTTATAAAGCTAAAATTCCGTTTTTAATCAAAAAATTTTAATGCTCTTACTTTCCTAGCATATCTCCTAAATAAGCATTTGCTGTAGACGGACCAATAATTATACTATTTTTATACAAATCATACGAGTTCAAAAGATTTCTCAAATCTTGGTAGTCTTGTGCAACAGTTGCGCCAGATAAGTAAGGGCTTACTATATCTTGCTCTAAATTTTAAAAAATAGAGTGATTTTGTCACTGTTAAATTACCATTTCCAAGCTCGAAATCGAAATCATAGCCGTGTGCGCTAGCATAATCAAGAAATTCCTTAGCATTACTGGAATTCCACCTAGAATCAGAGGTATTGCGGTGAAACAATTCATTGAAATCATAAATCAAACGCCATCCTACGTTTTTAGAAAATGTATAAAGCTGGTCAAGTTGAGTCCCTAAAAGCACATTAGTCGTTAGCAGAACCAAAAAATCAAAAGTCCAATTTTATACCTCATGTGGTCAGGTCTCTGGAGCGCACGGTAACAAACCCCTGTTAAATGGTAAACGGTCATATGGCTCAAATTTCATATGGCTCAAATTTCGTAAGGCTCTAATTTGAGCCGGACGAAATTTGGGCCTTACAAACTTTGAGCCATATGAAATTTGAGTCGAATGAATTTTGAGCTATTGAAATTTGAGCCATATGAAATTTGAGCTACAGTCAAAAACGGAACCCCCCTCCCCCCCCCCTGAAGCCAGATTCTGAATTCGAATTCTGAATCGGATTCTGAATCCGGATTCTGATTCTGAATTCGGGTTCTGAATTTGGATTCGGATTCTGGAACTGGATTCAGAATTTGAACTCGGATTCTGAACCTGAATTCGGATTCTGAATCGGATTCTAGATTCAAATTCTGGATTCTGAATCCAAATTCTGAATCTGGATTCTGATTCGGATTCTGAATCCGGATTCAGAATCCAGATTGAAAATCAAAATTTGGAATTCAGATTCTGAATCCAAATCCAGAATCGGAATCCGGATTTAGAATCAGAATTCAAAATCCGAATCCAGAATATTGGTGCCAAAAAAAATATTTTTTGTGCCAAAAAAATTCGAAAAAAACTATAGAGGGCTCTTGTGTTTTGTTTGCGCCGAGCTCAGGATCCTATTTTTTGACAGATTATAGTGATTTCTGGAGAATGTCCTAATGAGTGGCCGGATGAAGAAAGTATCAGGATCAGTATTTAATCAATTTCAATCACTGAATGCTATCAATTTTCTAATTATTAATATTAGACTTACCGGTGAGTATAAATCCACTCGAATCTTTCCGACTTTTTGAACTACTCGCTTTGGTTGAATTTGCTTTAAAAGTTACAGCATTGCTTGCAGTTCCACCAAATCGGAAATAAACTGGTTTTAAGGCGCTTGCAAGCGGTTCAATAAAACTAAAAAGAGTAGCTGTTAAGTCTAATAAATCTTTGCCTAAACATACCTAAAATTCAAACCATTCCATTCTGTTGTAAATGAATCGGCATTACTTGTATCAAAACTAACGCTAAGAAATTGATCAGGAACGCTTCTAACAGGAGTGCCTGTATTAACATTGACGTCAAAAGTTAACCCAAGCACAGTATTTAATAGAATAAAAAAATATATCAAAACCACAGATATATACAATTTTAACATACTTGGCTTTTTTGTTGAAAAGATCTTCTAGAGATTTATATTTTATATATAGTTTTTAAATATAACAGAATTTTCTTACGTAAAATACAAATAATAAGAAGAAAAAAGAATCATTAAAAGATCAAGTGAGTTTTTTATCTTGCATTTATCAGATTTCTATTTAATTCCTATTCAGTACAATTCCAATTCAATACAATTGAGTTGTATCGTAAAGTACAGGTTGTTTCAGTGAAACATTCCAATTTAAAACTGCGTTATCTTTTAATAGAAAAAATGTTTTCATATGCGGAAAACATTTTAAGTGCGTTTCATTGTAATAAATAAATATCAAAATTCGTCAACTTCACACGTGTTTATCTCGAAAACGATATCGATTCAGAATTTACTGTGAAAATAAAAAATGCTTCATTTTTCATGAACTTTCCGAATATATACAAATTATGGCATCTTTTTCTTGGTGTAATGGTCCTTTAATTGGTGGAGGGGCAATTTCTCTATTGTTCCTACTGATCCCAAACCAAAATTCACATATTAAATTCACAACAAATTTCAGCATATAACTAGTGCCGAATCGAGCATCGTTTTGTTATTGTCGAGAAGAGAATTGCCAAAGTCCTTTAGCAAAAGAAAGTGCAACGAGTGTGATTGGTGTTTTTTTATAACTTTTCATTCCAAAAAAGTGAACCGCCTGTGCGTAGCAGCGTTTTATTTATTTTTGGGGTTTTCAGCAAAACTTTACAAAAATCTGGTAGAGTGTCGCTCGACAGCGACGCCCGTAAGCAGCGCTCGGAAACGGCGCTCTGAAGCGAAGCTCGGAAGCAGCGCTCAGAGCACTTGGGACGGCTACTTGGGAACGACCCGAAGGCGCTCGGTTTCCAGTTTATAATCATGCGCCCAAAGCCAATTTCGCATCAATTATTTTGAAGCCGTTAGCGATTCAGAATTTATTTTAAAAACAAAAATGCTTCATTCTTTCATTATCAACAACATTTCAGAAAATGACAACGTTTTTCAAACCGTACTGGTCCTTTAAATAGAATAAAATCAGATTAAAAATATTAAAAAATTATATACAAATTGCAAATGTACAGGGTGGCAAAAATATTAAATAGTCAAAAATGTGCATATTCAGGGTGAGTAAAAACTGAAATTTGGCGATTTTTGAGCGTTTTTCAAAATTTTTCATATTTTTTCCAAAATAACCCTATAGGGGGTTTTTCTATGCAAAAATCTATTGCACGCATTCCTGGCAGGGTTGCCAGATGATTTTCTTAAAAATAAGTTTTTCGGCATCAAAAATAAGCAATTCATAAGTTTTAAGCCAGCAATTATAAGTAAAAAATAAGTATGCATTCTTTAACATGTTTTACAAAAAATTTTATGTTTTTTTTTTGCAAATTTTCCAACTTTTGAATAAAAACATGGGGGCCAAGGCACTTTTTTCAAGTTTTTCAAACAAAATTAAAAAATCTCTTCCCCATGTTTTTTCACGCTAACAGGCGCAAAAATTAGGTGAAAAATTAGGGTATGTCGCAAAGATTTGCAATTAACTTTTTATTGAAGTGGAAATTTGCTATAGGTGTCTATATAAAAGTTGTAGGGCAGAGTCTCAGCTTTCACATGAGTGGTCGATGAGCTCACAATTCAATCACTACGAGGAGTTATGACCCTTAGAAAAAAGGATTAAACTTTAGACCGATATTATGTATTGATATTGCTATAACTCCATGGTTTCTTCGAGAGGGCCGCTAAGACCAGTTCCAAAAATTTTATGATCTGTAAAACTGCATTTTGGTCAAAAGTGTGTGACTTAAGTTGAGTGTTCCTTGTGAGTGAGAAGTAACATAAACACTGCTGTTATTCATATTTGCTACGATATTTTGCTTGTTCATAATTTTTCTTGTTATTTGAACAATTCGGTTTTGAATTTCTCTTTGCATTGAAATTATCATGACAAAATTGACCAAGCCTGAATTAAAAATGTTACACATAATATACATATAGATTACTCTTAAATAATGTCAATTCAGCAAGAGCATATCGAATCTTTTCCAATTGTACTGGCCATATAACAAGTAGCATATCAGGGATAACAATCAAAATGATTTCATTGATCACCATAAGGCTCACAATTAAATTGTATCGGATTAATTTTTTACGTTGTGCTGATCTAAGTTGAGCATATTGCCCTTTGGCTTGATAGACCTTAAAAATGCTCTTGATGAAAATTTTAAAGGACCAAGCCACTCGGAAAAACTCTATGTAAAAATTATATATTTGGAAAATTCATGAAAAATGAAGCATTTTTTGTTTTTACGGCATGTTCTGAATCGTTGTAGTTTTTGAAATAACTGTGTTTGAAATTGCTCATGTTTTCGTTGTAGTACACAAACTTTTTTGAATTTTTTGCAAAAAAATCAATTTTTGCATTAATTATTTAAATTTTTATAAAATGAACATTGTAGCAATTTTTATAACTCGAATAAGATAAGACGAATAAGACGAAATAAAATGACGCCAAAATTATTCAATTTGAATATTATTTTGGGTTATTAAAACGAAAACATGAATCAGGTTTTCTTTTAATCACCCAAAACAATTTTCAAATTGGATAATTTTGACGTCATTTTATTCATCTCATTGAGTTATAAAAAATTGCTACAATGTTTATTTTATGAAAATTTAATTAATCGATGCAAAAATTGATTTTTTCGCAGAAAATTCAAAAATGTTTGTGTATTACGATGAAAACATGCGCAATTTCAAACACAATTATCTCAAAAACTACAACGATTCAGAACATGCCGTAAAAACAAAAAATGCTCCATTTTTCATGAATTTTCCAAATATATTGGGTTGTTGCATAAGTTGTTGCGGCCCAAAAAGTATCTCTAAAATTGTCATTTTTGGCTCGTTTTTGATGAAATTTTTTTCAGTAGTAAGCAAGGATGTATGACGAATACGATCCAATCAGTCTTTTTGAGCGTAACTCATGTTTTCGTG
>JAQGBS010001454.1:0-15696 GCA_034698545.1 Acrobeloides obliquus
TAAATCTTTTCACCACGCATTTTTAAAAGATCAAAACATCATTTTAGTGGGCAGGAATATATCCATTTTCATGCCAAAAGTCAAATAAATCCATTTTTATGCCAAGAGCTAACAAATATAGACTATGTAGCACAATGGATAGAGAAGGCTTCAGTCAGATCTGAAAAGTTAAGTAACGTTGATAGCCAGGTTCGATTCCGTTAGGGACAACCATTTGAATTTCAAATTAATTTTATATGATCCCCTAAATTCGACCTCGTAGAATTTTTGCCTATCATTCATTTCTTTGAAATTTTTTCCGAGCCTGAAAAATGACTTCAAAAATGAAAACGCTACAAACATATTTTGGAACTAGTATCGATTAGATATCCCACTGAACGTGAAATTTTTCGAAAAATTTTTTTCATCATCTGTAATAGACCCCTATAGGGATAATTTTAGGCGAGGAATCCCAATTTCACATTTCTGAGACCTGAAAATCTTTCCCCGAATCAAGAAAAGTTTATTTATATGACGTATGGCCCTCTTTAGGGCTACATTTTTGACAAGAATCACATGCCATACGTCATATAAATAGCTTTTCTTGATTCAGAGAAAGATTTTAAAATCTCGGAAATGTGACATTCTGATTCCCGCATAAAATTACCCCAAGAAGGGTCAACCCAAGATGATGAAAAAATTTTTTTCGAAAAATTTCACGTGCAGTGGGATTTAGAGGTCATAAAAAATTTTCTTGATATTCATAAGTTTGACCCTAGCGGTGATCGAAACTGGCCGTCTCAACGTTGCCTAACTTGCCCAATTGGACTTCTCTATACATTGTGCTACAGTATATTCCGTTTCCGCCCACAAAAGACAAAAAGTCTGCCTGCGGTAGCCAAGTGGATAAGTACCCGGGACCGAAAATAGCGTGATAATTTTTTTCAAAAAAATTTTTTCTGCAAATAACCCCTATAGGAGTAATTTTATGCGAGGAATCGGATTTGCGCATTCCCGAATCCTGAAAATGCCTCCCTGACCCTGATTCAGGGAAGAGATTATGTGTAACGAAGCGAAAATGAACTAAAATTCGAATTTTCACAGGGAAACCAGCTTTTTAGGAGTTTTCTAGGCGGGGAATCGATTGCACGCATTATTAAAATATGAACATGCTTGCTTGACTTTGACCCCTAGGCGCCTAGGGGTTTAGACGCCTAAGTAACTAGGCGCCTAAGCATGTTTGCGCCTAAATCCTTTGCCGCCTAAGAACCAGAGTTAAGCAAGCATTTTCATGCTTTAATAATGCGCGCAATCGATTTCTCGCATAAAATTGTCCTTAATACGATGATTTTCAGAAGAAAAATCGAAAATTTTTAATTTTTGCTTCAATACATACTTATTTCCTTGAATCAGGGTTAGAGAAGCATTTTTAAGCTTCGATAATGCGCGAAATCGATTTTTCGCGTAAAATTATCCCTAGAAAGGTCTTTTTTTTAATTTTTCTACCCGGCCATAAAATATACTTCCCTGTTTTTTAACCAAACACTTGAAAATTATGAAAATATTCAACTTTTTTGATAATTGTTATTTTGATTAACGTCGTTTAGTTAACCAAAAAACAAAATTAATTTCTTATTCATAAAATGCGACTTCTTCATACGCCAATGTGTGAAAATTCCAGCTTCCGAAAAAACATATAATTAGCGTACTTCCTCCGTACTTTTGTGTTCCCAGAAGATTCATTAAGGCCGGTCACAAATAAATTTTTAAAAATGTGAAAATTTATTTTCTTCTAAGAAGTTTTTATGCCCTTTATGATAAATTAGTTTTTCTTAGAAACATTCTCATGCCTACGATGTACTAACGTACGTCAAGAAAAATGAATTTAAAAATTTGTTGGATTGATTTAAAAAACTTGGTGAAAGGGGTCATCTAGATATTACGTAATCATGTGGGGGAGGGGAGGAAGTCGGCCCTCCTCATAAAAATTGATTACGTTAGTGCATTTTTGATGATTACGTTGGGGGGGGGGGGAGGGTAAACCATCAACAAGTTGATTATGTAATATCTGAATGGCTCTAAAGGCCAATTTTTAATTTTGCAACAAAAAAATGAAATCGCATGCGTTAAAATTAAATATTTCCATTTTTGGCTTTGTGTTCGATTTCATTGAGCACAAGATTGCGTAAAATTAAAAAAAAGTGTTCAAGACAGATTGCTCAGCTACAAGTGGCTTTCCAGAACAGAATTCTTGTTATAAGATTCTACGTAGTCGAATTTGGCATTTTCAAAGCAAAAAACACTTCCTTGATTCAGGGAAAGCCTGTGTATTGAAGCAATAAGACGAAAAACAGCATTCAAAATCGCATTTTTGCGACTTTTTGCTTCAATACACAAGCCTTCCCAAGGAAGCATTGCTCAACTACAAGTGGCTTTCCAAAACAGAATTCTTGTTATAAGATTCTATGAATTTGAGAAATTTTTGAACCGCTGAAAAGTGAATGAAATCATTCGAGAGTGCACATAATAGTACAAAAAAATATACGACAAAAATTTTATTCAATAATTTCAAAGGAGCTACTACACAATACTACGTCACCTACGTGAGAAATTTTTTGAAAATTTTTTTCTGGAAAAGACCTATCTAGGGAAAACATGTGACGAATCTGAATTTGACATTTTCGAAGCAAAAAACACTTCCTTGATTCAGGGAAGGTCTGTGTTTTGAAGGAAAAATAGTATTCAAAATCGCATTTTTGCGACTTTTCGCTTCAATACACAAGCCTTCCCAGGGAAGCTTTTTTTCTCTTCATAAATGTCAAATTCGAATTTTTGCATGTTTTTATCCCTAGAGGTGTCATTTTCATTTTTTGGAAAATTTTTTCACGTGGGTGGCCCCACTATAGTGTAGTTGCTACCAAAGATCAACTATATGTGCGGAGAAACTAACTTTTTAATGTAATTTGATCTATATTAGACTAAGAAAAAAACAAGGTGCCCCAAAGGGCAATTTTGGGAATTTTCCGCGATTTTCTCAATTTTTCAAGGCTTTTAATTTTCACTAAATTAACCTTATAGGGGTTTTCTATGCGAGGAATCGATTGCGCGCATTGCTGAACCTTGAAAACGCTTCCCTGATCCTGATTCAGGGAAAAGATGTGTGTATTGAAGCGAAAATAGGCTAATACAGGATCAGGGAAGCATTTTCGGCAATGCATGCAATCGATTTTTCACATTGAAAAATCCATATAGGGTTATTTTAATGAAAATTAAAAAATTTGAAAATTTTTGAAAAGTCGCAAAATTGTCCTTTTGGAGAACCCTGTATTTTCGACTCTAAAACATAATAAATGGAATTTTCTTTAAAGTTTGGATTTCCTTTTCAACAAAAAAGCAAACAAATAATTTATTATGGCTGTTTAAAATTCAAATTTTGTTTAAAAAAAATTTCACACCTGAAAAATTTAAAAAAAGAATATTAAGATAATTTTTATTTTGTGTTGGGGGCAGTGGCGTAGGCAAGGGGGCAGGGGCATAGGTAGAGAGGGGGTCCACTAGTGGACCTCCCTCACTTGGTGGACTGACCCCCTTACAAATTTTCAGCCAGAGGCCAAAAATAGCTTAAAAATGATATTTTTTGGCAAAAAATGACAAAAAAAGCGCATTTTTTGTGGTGAAAAAATGTCATTTTTTAGTGAAATTTTTGAAAAAATGACCCCCCCCCTCTCACGCAAGTGTTCGGAAAAGTGGACTCCCTCTATCCAACTATGAGCAGGGAAGGCAGATGTCTGGGGTCGGTGACTCATTGTGGTGTTCCAAAAAGTGAACGCCTTCCTGAATCTGGTTCCAAATGTGCCTGAATTACACATAAATTTTTTAAAATTTTAGAAGACCCGACAAGAAAGCCATGAGAAATTCTTTGGTGCGATTTGGAAAACGCAGTAACTACTTCGGCAACTCTGGCTTCCCAGTTTTCGCTGATGAATTCGGCTATGATCCAGAAATCCAACGACTTTACTTGAGTAGACTGTTTCAGGAAAATCAATAAATTTTTCTCTTTCTATTAATAAAGTTTTAGACTATGTTTTTGTATAGTTTTTTCATTTTTTTTCTTGAAGATCAGACTGCGCCTCGTTTTTTAAAGATCAATATAATATCAAAATTTGGAGCCACCACCGGGAATTTTAATTCATTTATTTCCTTTTGTTCATATTTTTGAATAAATTTGTTTTTTAGTGAGCGTAGATTTTTAAGAGAGGAAGGGTAAACTTTACGGCCAGGGATCGATTGTTGTACTTGACAAGTGACAAGGGAGTAGTAACAAGTGATAAACAACAAGTGATAAGTGAAAAATTACAAAAATAATGGGAAAAAACCGACAAGTTGGCACATGAAAAAGAGACAAGTAATTAGTGAAAAGTAAGAGCCCTGATTTTTGACCGGCTCGGAAATATCGGTTCGGCTAAAAGTAGCGGCTCGGCTTACGGCGCAGCTCGGCTCGGAGAGCTCTAAAAAGTAACAAGTTTACTCAAAAATTGACAACTACTCAAACAAAATTTTGACAAGTGATAAATCAAAAGTGACTAACCCTTTTTGCTTAAAGGGACGGTGTACGCTCTAACAATTTTGAAGAACAGAGTTTCGTGCCAATAATTAGATCTAATTGTAATTCAGGCAATTTTGTTGAGTTTGTGATTGTTTTTCAAAAGTTTTTTGTTCTAAGTTTGTTGAAACGCTTGAAAGCTTTGTTAAAAAAATAAAAATTTTTTTCATATAAACAAACATTTTGGTTGCGTATGTAATTTTCATAAGCGATCATGCCCTTTGAAGTTCTAGGAGATTTGAGACGTTTAACGTTGTCCATTGTTTGCTTATAAAATCATAAAAATTTATAATTGAAAACTGCGCAATTATAAACGAAATAAAATAAAAAACTAAAAGATTTTATCCAAGATTAAAAAATAAAAGGTTCTATCATTATACAAGACAGCGTGCTCGATTGTAAGGGTCTTCACAAATGCGTACAAATAGTCTCTACACGGTCGAGACGGCGACCCTACATCTCGCCCAAAATCAGTTCGGCCAAAATACAACTCGCCCAAAACACAACTCGGCTAAAATACTACTCGCCCAAACTACAACTCGGCCAAAAAACTACTTACCCAAAATGCTACTCAGCCAATGTTATAGGCTTAGGCCTAGGTTTAAATCCAACTTAACGAGAGCTTTTCATGTTAATGGATTTATTCAACGATCCAGATTTTATTGCCAAAATTCGTGCTAGCAGTGGCGTACCCAGGTGGCTAACGGGCACTATAGCCCTCTTCGAAAAATAAAAAAATTTCTCTTGATCCCCTTTATGATTTTGCCCAATATTTTTGAAAATTACAAAAAATCTTAATGGTCTCCCATTATGATTTTTACCAAAAATTTTCAAATTTTTCACTAAAATAGACCATTTTTCACCAAAAAAACCCAAATTTTTGCCAAAAATTGTAAATTTCCGAGCATTTTCAGCTTAAAAACAAGCACTTTCAAAAAATTTTTCGCTGGTTGTTTGCTTTTTAGTAAGAATTTTTAACAAGCACGGTGGCGGCCAAAAAAAAAGTCGCCAAAAATTTTACACTTCAGCCCGCTCTGAAATTTTTTCTGGCTAAGTCCCTACGTGCTAGTAATACATTCGTGTTTAGTGAAAAAACTGTTTTAATATCAAAGGACTATGATGCATTTTTTCAAAAGTCGATTTTACAGAATGGAGAACATGCTTCTGGACCCCATTTTTGAAAGGAGGTTCAAAAATTTTTTAATTCCAACGCCCTTATGTCTCGAAAACTGATCTTCATCGGTTTCTCTTTTGAAATAATTTATTTTAAAAAGGAATGAATTAAATGGCAATGATAAAGGAAAGTACTATCACATAAATATATAAGCAATTCTACAGGGTGTCCCAAAAAAGTGGAATTTTTATGATTTTTTCATGAATTTTGGACCGGAAAATTTTTTACAAACTCGTATAAGAGTAATTTAATGCGGAGAATCGATTGCGTGCACTCCCGAAGCGTGAAAACACTTCCTTGACTCTGATTCAGGGTAGCATGTTGAAGCGAAAATGAAAAATATCCGGATTTAGACCGGATATCCAACTACCTAGGGTTTTTCTACGCGAGAAATTGATTGCGAAACGTGAAAATGCTTCCTTGCCCCTGATTCACGCAAAGGGTGGGTGTATTCAATTGAAAAAAGACCAGTGAAGCTGTATGTTTTTTAATTGATCAAAAATCACAATTTACCACTTTTTAGGACCAGGGAAGCATTTACACATTTCGAAAACACGTACAATCGATTTCTCGAATAGAAAAACTCGGATATCCGGTCAAAATTCGAATTTTTTCATTTTCGCATCAATATACTACCCTGAATCAGGGGTCAAGGAAGCGTTTTCATATTTCGAGAGTGCGCACAATTGATTTCCGCATCAAATTACCCCTATAGGAGTTTTTTTTAGAAAAATTTTCAGGTCCAAAATTCATGGAAAAATTACGAAAATTCCCACTATTTTGGAACACCCTCTATAATTTATATTTAAATACTATTATTTTGACATAACCGATATGTTGATGTTTGTTGCGGTAGCTTGAATTTTTGGGCAATCAATGGCTTCACCATCAACAGTGATCACACTTCCGGTATCTATAGGCTCTAAGCGGAAGGATTTCACAGCTACCATCTAAATTTTTTTACCAATTTGATACAAATGGATGCATAAAAATATGTTGGAACTGTTTATTCGTTCAGAAAAAAGTAGATCCCAGAATTTTTGGATGATTCTTTAAAACGGAAAAATTTGCCCAACTTTTTTAGGAACCCAACTGTTGTTTAGGATTTGCTAAAAAGTCAATTAAATTTTGGGAAATTTGAAATGCTTAAATGAGGGCTTACAGTTAGGCCTAAGCTTATGGTTCATAAATATGCAAAGGGAAGAAGAGGCTCCCCCTGACCCACGCACTCATGGACACAAAATTGAGGGCAGAGACTATCTCATCGGAAGCCCCTCTCCCACCTTGCCGACCTATGTTAAGGTTATCTTAAGCTTAGGTTTAAGCATGGAAACAAGTACCACTCGAAGTAACCCTCAGAATCTGCGAGCGCCGGAGGCGCTCGACCCCAATATTTCATAATATAAAAAATAATAATTAAAATTTTTTCAAATTACCCTAAAGAAATCAAATTGCTGATGCCCACTTCTTCCAAAATAACCTTCAACAGCCAATAAAAATTTGGTTACGTTAATCCTCGAATCAACATCATTCTTCAAAATGTATGTCAAATAAATTTGGTCATCAACCAGATTAGCTTGATGTACATAGTCGCCATTATTGCTAATGTGGGATAGGGACATCTAAATTTCAAGTTTGTTTATAAGTGTATATGATATTCTATTTGTGATATGTATTTTTAAACTTTGCAATTATTTTTTAACTTGCAAGTTCGGATGTTCTGCTTCTTAACTGTTGTACTATGGGCCAAAAAAAATTTGAATTTGGCGCGGAAATGGTCTACATCAATAAGTAATGCTTACTGCATAAACTAATAAAAATTCATCTTCTATAGTTTCCCAGTTTTCTGGTATTTCTTCATTCAAACGAGGGATCTTGCCATAATCCGAGCCATGGTGAGCTTCGAAAAATTCGGTTAAATCTTCCTCATCTTTTACAGTAGAACTTTTGGCGGAAGTTGAGCTAGAAACATTAGTGCCATAAACTTTTTTTGGTTCAATAGTTTTTGCTTCGGAAGGCTCACTTCTGAGATATGAAAGACGGCCTCTATAGGTTCGGAAATCTAAAATCAAAATAATTTCATGGCTAAAAATGGTTGGTACTTACCGATAAGTCTAACTACTGCACCAAAAAATAGCCTCAAATTGCCCATGAATCTCCATTTTTCACTTTCGGTATCTTAAAAAATTTATTAATAAAAAGTTACAATAATTGGCCGCAACCCAGATATTTGCCGCAACCCCAGAAATTTGAAAAATTTATCCCTTGACGGGCTAGGCGTTTTTCGATTTTGGAAATTTTTCTAAAAATTTTCATAAAATATTATGGAGCTACTACACAATAGGGGGCCAACCAATTGAAAAAATTCATAAATTTTTTCTGCAAATGACTCCCCCAGGGGTAAAAACATGCAGAAAATCTGAATTTGACATTTTCGAAACGAAAAATGCTTCCCTGATTCAGGGAAGGCCTGTGTTTCGTCAAAAATTGACTTTTTTTGGTTAAAAATACCAAGCATTTACGAGAGACATGCATGAAGTGACGCTTGAATTTTTCAAAAAGTCCTATAGCATACCTGATAACCCTTTAGAAATAACAAAATTAGCTGCTATAACACGAATCCTGCGGAAATAAACATTTTTTAAGAAATGGCAAAAATTTTTGGACGATAAATGGAGTCGAACCCCGGAGCGTCCAGTTATTGGTCTGCAACCAATCCACCGAGCCATCATGCTTTTTGATTGAAGGGGTCATTTTTTCCTATATAAGGGTCGGCACAGGTTTGCACATTTTATCGTACGATCGTACGACGGCCCCACAAGCTATCATACGAAGTCATCGTACGATCGTAAAATTAACGTAAAAATACGACGAAATCGCCACAAGCTGTCGTACGATCGTACGACGCAGTACGATGGCATCGTACGAAATTTCGTCGTACTCGTACAATAGCTTGTGGGGCCGTCGTACGAGTGTATTTTACACTCGTACGATACTTTCATACGATAGCTTGTGCCGTTGCTTGTGACCGTGCGATAGCTTGTGCCGACCCTAATAGTGTATATTTTTTATCTCCACAGGATTAGAGTTATAGCAGCTAATTTAGTTATTTTGAAAGGATTATCAGGGGTGCTCTTTCAGAATATATAGGACTTTTTGAAAGAATTCAAACATCACTTCGTACATGTCCCTTGTTAGATTATTTTTATGAAGGGAGTTGTGACTGGGAGATCCTTTTTTCTACTACATATCCAAATTTTTTGAATTTATTTTTTTGAGCAAACTACGACTTTGGTTAAATTCCAAAATTGAACGTCAGTTTTATTTAATTTAGAATTTCCGGATGAACTTTTCGTTCATTGTAGATTTTCAAGTAGGTGGAAATGTTTGACAAGCATGAAAATCACGTGATTTTTATAAGGTTTTTCACTTGATGAAAAATAAGACCTCAAAAGGTATCTTTCCAATTTTGTTAATCTTTAAATTTTAACAAAAATCAAAAAATCTTTGGAGCTTTTATACTCCATTAACGTGGTCTAAAATCGAAAAATTTTATTTTTCGAAATTTTCTCAAAATGACCCTATTAGGGGTAATTTTATGCGGGAAATACGTTGACGATGTTATTTTTGCGTAAAAACGCTTCCATTTTTTAGAAAATCGAATTTATGTTTTCGAAAAGTACATATTTCAAAAAAGCAGATATGCAAAAATTCGATTTTCTAAAAAATGGAAGCGTTTTTAATCAAAAATAATATAAGAGCCGAAGTAGTTCTGAATCTTCCCATGAATTTGTTTGGTCAACAATATTGTTATCAGCTCAAAATTTCTTACCAATATCAGCCATCATTCCCCAACCAATCGATAAAAACGAGCCCAATTGCTGTGTCGGAGTCTCTACATGAGTTAAATTGATTGGAAAAGCTAATACATCTAAATCGGGCAAGATCGTATAGGCAGTCTCGTGGAATGGTCCATCCTTCATCGGCAATCGAAAAAATAAAATTTTGAACAAATACAATAAAATAAATTTTACTAACTGTCTATAGCTAGATATTGAAGCCAGCAGTCCATTTCCAGTTCCAGTAGGTATTATTCCAAAAGGGATTTTTAGGAGTTCTGATTTGTCAGGGCGTTGTAATATGCCGTTTAGGATCTAAATTTTTATAGCCTAACGCACGCTTCGAGCATCGATATTACGCCGATGTTCACAAACGACGACGTTACAAACGCTAACGTGAATGTTACATACATCGACGTAGACAAAATTATCCAATTTGGAACCATTTTTGAAATTTTCATATTTTCAATTTTTAGGGAGTAACCCCCTAATTTTTTTATTTTTATAAAAAATTTTGTTAAAAAATAATAGTACGGATGAACACAGGAATAGGTTTTTTATATTTATGATTTTGCAGACTTGTGGAAGAGAAGCAAATTTGACAATTTTTTTCAATTTTTGCCTAGCAACCAATTTTTCTGAAGAAATTTTAAGTCTATCTAAAAAATTCTTTACCTCAAACATTAGTCCATCCCCTGAACAAATAACGATTGCATTAAAGTTTTTCAAATCTTGGCGTGTTTTGATAATAGAACCAGCGTGACCAGCATATTCTAAAAAATTTATATTTCTTATGCAGGGCGGCGCAAAGAAATTCACTTTTGTGATTTTTCGAGACGAAATCGTTTTCTAAAAACCCCTCTAGCGTTAATTTTATGCGAAGATCAATTTCTCGCATAAAATTTCCACGAGAAAAGTGATTTTCTAGGGATAAAAAATGCGGAAAATGACCATTTTTGCTTCAAAAACACAATTGTTTCCCTGAACCAGGGTCATTTTCAGGATCCGTGAATGCGCGCAATCTATTCCCAGCATAAAATTACCTCTGAGGAGTCATTTTTAAAACAAAATTTATGGCTCCCAAAAAATCACAAAATCCAATTTTTTGAGAAATCCTGTAATAGAAAATTAACCTGTAGTAATAAGCTCGTATTTTATATTCTTCTTTTCAAGTTCAGGTGCAATTTTTTTCTCAAAAACTTGAACACTTTGACCCGTGCCACTATGAGGATTTACAAAAATCAATAAATTTCCCGCTGGAGCCATGTCTGGAAATAAAAATATAAAAAATGATATTAGAAATTTTTTGTTCAAAATGACCAGTGTTCTAGAAAAAGGGCACTTTTCGTGATATTTACATGAATTTGAGATACGAAAATTTTTTTCTAAAAATGACCATACAGGGGTAATTTTATGCGGGGAATTTTCCCAAACCCTGAAAATGCTTTCCTGATTCTAAGAAAAATTTGGATTTTTGAAACGAAAATGGTCATTTTTTGCAAGTTTCTCTGAATTTGGGTCAGGGAAGCGTTTACGCGCTTCGTGAATGTATGCAATCGATTCCTCGCTTAAAGTTACTCCTATAGGGAAGATCGAATTTTTGCCAAAAAATGGAATTTTAGCCTTAAAATCTAGAAAAATCGAAAATATCGAATTTTTACCAAAAATTCAAATTTTGTCCTTAAAATCGAAACCCAATAAGGGTAATTTTATGCTGGGAATTGTTTGCGCACATTCTCGAACTCTGAAAATGTTTCCCTGATCCTGATTCTAAGAAAAATTTGGATTTTTGAAGCAAATATAGTCATTTTCCCTATGTTTCTCCTGGGTCAGGGAAGCATTTTCGCACTTCGTGAATGTGAGCAATCGATTCCTCACATAAAATTTCCGATGTCATTTTTAGAAGAAAATAACTTCCTGTTTCCAAATTCATGTAAAATCACGAAAAATTGCCTTTTTCTGGGATACCCTGTATATTTGTACAAATCGATATTTTTATAAATAAACACGAAAAAACAACAAAAACTTCGATTTTGATTAATAAAACAAAATTATACGCATTTCTGCTCTCTTTCAAACTTGTGTCAGAAATCGATTTTTTTAAGAGAAATTTTAAAATTACAAATAAATAAGCCCGAATTTTTTCATTCACTTACTACAAAGAACTATCAATGACAGGCGGACTGTTGATCTGAGCGACGCGATTAACTAACCGGCAAGAAATGCTGCCGCGATTAGAGATCAAAGTCCAATTTTCACATTTGAGAGATAGAAGCAGCATATGTACGGCTGTGACTCACGACCAGGCCATTCAGGCATTCTTTTTTTTTATTCAAAAATGTGCGCACATAAAATTTATAGTGCTTACCAACCCATTTTTAATTTTTTTATGATTTTTAAAATTTTTGTCCTATTTTTTAAAGAAATTTTTAAAATTTTAAACCATTTTTTTAATTTTTTGCAAAAAAATTAAAATTTTTTACTGGGACAAAAAACTTTTGAGATCTTAGAATCGAACGTGAGATCAATTTCTATGAGCTTGGTGTCATTTTTCTTCTATTACTGAGCCCTATCGATTGGTAAAGGCCGTGACGGAATTGGACTTAAGATGACAGAGATATAACGTTTCTCACAGAGAGGTTTAATAAAAAGTGCCGGTTATATAGCAAAGTGTGAAGTGGCGTCAAAGCACGCAGAAGGTCAAAAAGTGACTTTTTTCAAATTGAAAAAATCGTATTTCCTGAGATTTTGGAGTAATAAAAACATCAAATTCATATTTTTGGACTAAAAATACCCCTAGGCAAAAATTTTTATCGATTTTGGACACTGCAAAAAGAAATGGCGCCTAACAGGATTGAATCCTCGAGTTTATGCGTGTAGTTGGCGCCACTTCGCACTTTGTCATGTAACTGGCACTTTTTATTAAATCTCTCTGTGAAAGACGTTATAGCATAGACGGACACACATAGCGCGTTTAATGTTTTAGGATGCGCGGTGCGTAATTTCTGATCAAAAAAATAAACCAAGATCATAAAAAATAAACAGATATGCCAATTTTAACATTCACGCCTCACCTTTTCCTTAAATTATAATTGAGGTTCGATCCTCTAATACAAGGTTTCTATGGAGACTTACTTATTACCTCCTGTAAATTATAGCTATGATTAATGTTAGGCACTACTAAGGATTAGCTACTGCAAATGGCAGGGTTATTTTTCCAAAAAGTTTTTTATATAACAAAATGGGATTGTCAGAAAATTCTTTTAAATATCTTTAAAAACAAAAAACAATCTGAACTTGAACTTTGCTATTAAATTTTAATGAGCAGAAAAAATTTTCAAAAAAAAATCAAAGTTGTTTGTCTAGACATTTTCTATATAAGAAAATGGTTTACCAATACATGCTTATCAGTTGAATTACAGGGTACCCCCAAAAATGGCAATTTTGCGGTTTTTGGGTGATTTTTTCAAGTTTTTTAATTTTCATCAAAAGAACTTTATAGAGGATGTTCTATGCTATGAATCATTTGCACGCATTTTTTTGCTTTTTCCCCTGATCCTGATTCAGAGAAGAGATGTATGTATAGAGTTGCACGATGGAAATTTGAAATATTTCCAAAATGGAAATATTCCCAGAAAGGAGTTTAAATTTTTTCGCTTCAATAAACATGATTTTATTGAAATTCAGGCAACTTTTATTCATTGCACAGCACAAAACTAAAAGTCAATAAAAACGAGGTTTTCATAAAAAGTGATGTTCTACAAAGTTGTTTCCCATGGTCTCAGGAGCAACTATGTAGAACATGACTTTTTACGAAATTGAAGAAAAACTTACAAAGGGTTGATGTTCTACAAAGTTGCTCCTGAGGGCATGAGGGTGTGCGTTATCAGTTGTGCCGCGAGTTGTGCCGTGAGTTGTACCGCCGTTTTACAACGCGGCACAACTCGCGGCACGACCGGCACAACTGCTAACGTCGTGCCGTAGTGGAACGGCACAACTGCTAACGCCGCATCTAACGTCGTGTCGAGCGCGGCACGACTGATAACGCGCACCCTGAAGAACAACTTTGTAGAAAATCACTTTTTATGAAAACCTTGTTTTTATTAACTTGTTTAATGTTATGATATGCAATGAATAAAAAGTTTTGTTGCAAATGAATAAAAGTTGCCTGAATTTCAGTAAAATCGTGTTTGTGAAACAAAAAAATTCAAACACGTTTCCGGAAATATTTATACTTGAAAATATTTCCGGAAATTACAGGGTTAATACAGGGTCAGGGAAGCTTTTTCAAGATCCGGCAATACGCGCAATTGATTTCTCGTGTAAAATTACCCCTATAGAGTTATTGTTATTGTGGTGAAAATTAAAAAACTTAAAAATCGCCAAATTGCCATTTTGTGGAGCACCCTGTAAAAACACTTTAAACAGTGGGTTTAAATAAATAATTTCTGATATATTTTTTATTCAAAAAATTAATTTTATAAAAATATACATAAAAAACAAAATTTTATTTTAAATGAATTTTGATTGTGTTTTCCCAGTCGATGACATCACTTGAACAACAGTACTGCTTGCATTGTATTTGATATTCAAAGCAAAGTTTTTCATATGCCAAGCTTTTGAAAATGTCCCAAACAGGGCCTTTCTATATGGTCCAATGAGCAAGATCGCCCTCAACGGGTTCAGTACGGTTATCTATGGAAATGCTGTCATTAGATGGACTCCTAGTCCTCGAAGATTGACTTGAAATGCAATAACGGCCACAGCAAACAATACCGGCAAAAGATTTAAAAAAAAGTGATGGCTATATGGCGCAGGAGCAAGCATAGATGCACGGAGTGGGAGACAGTGGCATAGGGAAAACATAGCGTGTTTAATGTTTAGGGGGATAAATTAATTTTGTTTCCAAATAACACAAAATCTTTTTGTTTATGGAGGGAATTGAACCAGTGTCTTTTAGAAATTAACGAAAATAGTCCAGTGCCATCGACCGATAGGCCACATGCTCACGAAGGATCTTTTGCTAAATTTTTCTTATAGGCTTTCTTTTTTGTGCAAAAATTTTTTGTCGGCGCTGTGATCCAAACCCGACACCTTTGTAGTGCAATGGCCGGTGTCTTCGCTACTACACCACAGAGGCTTTTGATTCAGATATAAGACAAAATTCTTCCATGTTCTAAAGGAAAAAATCGAAAAATAATTTAATTTCTTTATTTTTTTTAATTTTTGAAATTTTTCTTTGTCAAGGGCAAAATCTTTTGTATCCTGCTAGGAATTGAACTTGAGAGCAATTTCTACAAACCGACAGTCTTTGCCACTCGGCCATAAGGGCTTCTTAATCGAGATTATTAAATTTCAACTATAAGGCGTAAAACATGATATGGAGCTAAAAAATTTTTCTTGAAGGGTACCCCCATGATTTTGGTGTTATTTTTCTTCTCTCACCGAGCCCTATTGATTGGTATAGGTCGTGACGGAATTGGACTTAAGGTGGCGGAGATAGCACCAACAGACACACATAGCGCTTTTAATGTTTTAGGATAGTTTTTAAAAATGTTATTTGTACAATGATTTTAAAAGAAGAAGATTTAATTCGAACTTTGTATTGGCTGGGCTCCACAACAAATAGTGGAGCATACTAATCCGTTTCGCCGTGCCAAAGAATGGAAAAAATCAGCGGTTTATGAAAGATTATATATAAGTACTCAAGGATTTAGGGTGTGATATTATCTGCTTAAATTTTTAGAAAAAATTTTAAGGAGTATTGTCTAGACTATATTATAAAAATAATCACAGATGTACGGTTCTGTCATTTTCGTTAAGCTGTGAATAAAACTCTTCAAAAACTATCATACTACATACATCATAATGAAACAAATTTATGTATAGAACGGAGAGGCCGAGTCAGTGATGTATTTAAAACCGTAACCGGTTACGTAACCACCGTAACCGTAACCTGGTTATGTAACCAGCAGGTTACGTAACCAACGGTTACATAACCAAAATTAATTTTCATAATTCATAAGAATTTCTCTATATTCGAACGATTTAACATCGTTTATGCGCGAATTGTGATGAAAATGTAACTTTACATTTCCGTA